>JAQFYT010000663.1:0-22189 GCA_034694925.1 Ceratophysella denticulata
CCAGGCCTGGGAAGCTTTGACAAAGTTTTTAGCATCGTCGAAACACTTAAAACTAGCAACCACCTTGTAATTGTGTTGCTTCTGTTTTTTTCTAGCTGGCCGAACTTCAGCACTGTCACTTTCACTGTCGGAAATATAGTTTTCAAGATTTTGGGATGTCATTTTATATTTGAAATTGAATGTTAAATTCAATAGATCTGAGCTGCAGTATGTCTAGAATAGTACTAGTAATAGTAATGAAAAGGTAGGTTGACCTTCCTTTCCAAACCAGGAATCCAAAAAATCAAAAAAGTGTATGCGAGGAGGAAAAAAAGAAAGATAATCTTATCTCACGATTTGAATAAGTTGACTACCTTACATATCTAAGAAACACTGGTACACAGCGTGTTCGGCACATCTGTTCATCATAATAGTACGGCAGTAATAATTTAAAGTCCTGAGAAAAAAAATTTAAAATCCGGCATAAGTTTTTTTTTCCAAGTCCGGCAAAAAAGTCCGGCATTTTTGCATTAAAACTCCGGCGCTTTATTTCACAGCCAATTTTATTTGGTTAGGTTAGGCATTCTTCGTAACCTTCTAGCCTTTTAGAACCTAACCTTAACCAAGTAATAAGACTAAAAACCAGGTGACTCCGGGTTTAGCACACATCTGCACTTTGTGGGTATCCGTTCCAACGACCGCCCATCAATCATGTTGCGATGAAGCATAAAATATGCAAATGCACAAACCATGACTTTTTGATTCCGCTCTAGTACAAGGATTATAATCCGTTTCATAATATTATTATATTGCAATCAACCTGTTCATCCAAACCGAATCCAATTCATTATAAATATACACGAGCTTGCACTACTTCCAAGTTACAGCATCAAATACGGACATATAAGGCGAACCAAAGTAGCATGCCGTTATCACCTTACTCTCTACCACAAGTATCTGGGTCACTGTCGCACTTCTATAGATTCGTAAATTATTCAAAATGAAACTGTAAACCAAGTAATCCGGGTAAATAAAGCCGTTGGTTGGTTGGTTTGCGTCATAGACTTTGGGTCGAACCAAGAAGGTAAAGTGGAGAACACTTCTTAATGGTTCAAGTTCGAGTTCATATTTTCTCCGCTTAACGAGGGAGTGTCAGAATCAACAGAGTCTTGGGAACCGCAAAAGCTGAATCCACTCAAGACTTTGGCCAGGCATTTAATATTCAGCTCAGCCATTGTGCTCTTCGATTTGCACCTTGCACCGCACCATTACCTGTGGTAGGTTGGGCTTTGTTATGTTATCGGTATGGTATGGTAACTGTAAATGAAAGGTGTTTTCACCCGACTTTCACCTTATATGTAGAATAGTCAAGTTTTAGCTACAGTATGAGGAATCATGTGGAATCCGAGTCAATTTTTAGGTTGACTATGTCGGGTTAGGTTAGGTTAGTGTCAAAGCGATCATTTTGTAAGAGTTCGGTTGTTAGGTTAGGTTAGTTTTCCCATATTCAAATATTTGGTTCAACTTAGTGCACCTACATACAATAATCTTAGAAATCTCAATTTTAAATTTTGTTTCGAATTTCGCATAGCATGAAACTCCAACTTTTATTGCTACCGAATTGTCCTCAAAATTCGTTTCCAAGACCGAGAGGTTCGATTCGAACTCGGGATTAGACTCGAAGAGTGGAACTGGTGATGTTTTAATTCCAGTGTGCAGAGATGAGGCTTCTACAATTCTACAGTAGTATGTAGTATTTCTACACTGTAGTAGAGCATTTGAGCCTAAGTTTGAACACGTAATGAAAGTAAATCTCTTCCAGCCGACTCAACTCTCCGCTGATTTCCTGCTTGAGCCAAAGACTCCAATCCAAGCCATGATTTCCCCAGCAGCTCCCTCATCTCTCTCTATGTATTTTTTCTGTCTCTATGTTATATGTTAGTCAAGAAACTTGAAACTTTCTTCAATTACTTTCTCTATTTATTCAGCAACTGTCGGATGTGAAATGTGACTGTGGACGAGTTCATAGGAAGGAACTCGGTAGGGTTCTTTTGGTAATAGGAGAACTTATATTTCTAGTGTAAATAATTGCTTAGGTGTTGGCTAGTCGATCTTTTACAGGAGGGACTGGATTTACTCGGCCAGTCACAGGTGAGCAGGGTAGGGTTAAATTCGAGACCTTGCTGACATTTCATTTCAACCGGTTTTCCATGCACGCACCAGTAGTACTATAAATCAAAACAGAAATATAATTTAGCTAATATTTGGTCTAAACATACCAATATAATCTCCATTACCTTAGAGCAATCCGAATGAACATAGTACTGCTGTGAATTGCAGTCAATATCGGCTTCATTCACCGGGCTGACATTGATTTCTGGTGCAGCGGTCGTTGGTTCCGTGACTGGTACGGGGACCGGCTCTGGCTGGGGTTGTTGCGGGTAGCCTTGACCTGGACCTGGTGTTGGCTTAGGCTTGGCACCACTTGGACTTTCCTCAGGAATTGGGACGATATAGTTTTTCATACCTAACAGGGTCAAAGATATAGGTAAAAAAACACGAAATTTTGTATAAATTATTTTTAATGAAATTGAATTACTTACCGTTATAAAGGACGTCAATAAGAACGTCTTTAGGTCCGCAGAGTCCGCGGAAGTCGTCCATGTCAATTGCCCAATTCATGGCACCCGCGTACCCCTTTTCCTTAATCCAGTCCATCTTAATTTTCAAGGAGTCCGCATCTTCGTACCCAATCCAATTATTCCCAAAGTACATGTAAGGAACTTTACCGGCTTCGTCGTATTTCTCGGTCCAGTTCCCGGATTTGAGACGAAGGCAAATCTATTTAATTATGCGAGAATTAACGTTCGTACTCCTAATAAGTTATTCAGAAGCACCACGTACGTCACAGCTGCTCTACAAGTGGATTAAAACTTTATACCCCGTACAATATTTATTTCTGACCGGGATTGAAACATTCATTCCTCATCATTTCTCAATAAAATAACTAACTACTCATCTAAAAAATTACTGAGTTATTAATCCTAAAATATGCTGCGGCGTTAGTAATGCACATTGTAAATATCACACTTACCTCGTAGTAACTCATGAACCCACGGGCCCGGGTGTACTCACCCGGGTCACCACCACCGCCATGCTGCCACTTTCGAATATAAGCTCCCGGCTTGTTCTGTGCTGGGTCAGAAAGCTCATATGTTTGACCGTAGAAGGCAGTTCCCACGACGAGCTTGTCCTTGCTACACCCCATGTCAACCCAGAGCTGAGCCCCGTCGTTCACATTCAGCTTCTCGTAGGCATATTGGTCATGCGGGCGACGATAAAGCGGGGTATGTGTGTCCGCAAATCCAGCCCATCTTCCGCGGAGGTCGTAGGCCATGAGGTGAACCGTCGTGATTATGCTGTAAAATCAAAAGTGGACACGAAACTTGAAAATGATAGTACCAAATTAAAGTATTTTTCTTAATTTATTCAATGGACTTCATTATATTACCTGCAAAGTTCAGGTACATGATAGCCCTCCTGGAGTCGGAAACGAGCCACGGGAACAGCCATAGAGATTTCCCATTCTGATTTGACCTGGTCAAATGCTGTTCGGAGCTCACGGACGAAAGTCAGGAAATTATCCCTGTCTCGAAATGCTCCGCCACGGTCGGCAGCACCAGGATATTCCTAAAAATATTAAATATATTTTCCATTTGAATTTCAAACATTAGTATGTTCCAAATGTGCCGACTTTTGATGTATAGCGATTCGCTTACCCAATCCAAGTCGAATCCGTCAAAGTCATATTTAGTTAGATAATCTGGAAAAATGAAGATGGATGATTTAATTATCAATGCTTAAAAGTGAATATTCTGATTTGATCCGTTCAGGGTAGACCACGGAGAAATCGTAAATAAACCACGAAATTAAGCTGCACTTATGCCACCCGACGTGAATCCGCAAATAAGCTATTATTAATGTTATGCAAATATTTATTATGGAACACGCACGGCTTACCAACAACGCTCGAAATGAAGCTGGTTCTTCTTTCCGGTATTGAAACCAGTTGAGAGTACTTTCTGCCTGTAAAATTAGTTATTCGTGTACTAGAAAATTATACTATTTACAATTTGCATGCAAGAAGTGCATTAGAATGCACTGAAACGAAACATTATAATGCATTTCCATGATTTACCTCCTTCAGCCCAGCCACCAACAGCCAGAAGCAGCTTCAGATTAGGATTCTTCTGACGCAATGACGTGAATTTCTTAAAATTTTCTTTTTCCACATCGAGCTAAAAATATGAAATTTTTTAAAATATTTTTAAAAGAGGTTGCTTTAAGAATTCATTTGATTTTTAGTTTACCTCTTCATCCAAAACGAGAATTTCCCAAGTTACGTTGGATACTCCGACAAATGAGTAGATCAAGTGAGTGCACTTGTTATATGGAATATCATCCACACTGTACTGTCCCACGTCAGGCCGGTAAATAGCCCAATTACTGTAGTAACACACGATTTTGGCTGGTTTTCCGCCGCCGCCGGGGGTGATGTCCGCGGCGAGCGTGAGCGGAAGGAGGAGGAGCGTGAGGAGGAACCCGGCGGAGATCATCCTGTGACTTGGTCTATCACCGATTCCCGAGTGGACCCGCTCCCAGCCTGTCCCTATCTCGTTTTATAGGCGGAGGAGGAAGAGGAACAGGTGCCAGCGGCACTCAAACAGTCCAGGTGGTCAGAGATCTGGATCTTGACAATAATACAAAAATCTCATCTTCAAAATACGAGTTCATATCATTGAGTCAAGGTTAGCCAGAGTATTGCATTCGGATGGATTTTTTCATTATGCTGGGTTTCAGGCTAAATTCTTGGTATTTTCGTCTTAGAATTTCCGGGCGTGTCGTTTGGCGACCTAATAAGGCTAATAATCTTATAGGTGGTGAGTTTAGGGCGAAAATTTACTTCTGAATGCAGTTTAGATGAGAATATTTGTATCTACTAGTACTAGGGCAAGCATTTCGTTGTTTTTGAATTGCTGCAGGGAGGTAGATCTCGTAACACGTCATTAAATATAGTGATTGATGTTAGTGATAGGTATTCTGGACGACACTGAAAATGTAAAAACCTGGGTAGGTATTGAGCTATGCCGAAAAAGGCACGGCACGAATTAACAGGACCTCAATTGACCGCGAACTCGGCATAATTGTAGTCCAATATAAGGTTCTTCTTACCTCTCTCCATGATACTCTATCACAGAGAAAACAGTTTTTGTCCCGACTGGAATTTGTAATGAGGAGAAGATGATGCGGAGAATTTTTGTGAGTGATGTGATTGCACACGGGATCACTGGGGGATCTGTTCATTTGTATTCCAGGTAATTGAGTTGGGGTTGGACTTGTCAGTTAGTTACTCTGCTTACTCCCGAGTTGGGCCCATCCGACTCACCGGAGTTTAGCACATTGGATTGACACTCCTATGCGAAAAGTGACTCTTTCCTTCCCATTAGACATTATACAGAAGGTGACATTGATTGAGGTTCTGGGGAAGGAACGGGTTTAATGGCTCTGGGTGACGTGACACAGGCCTTCATTATGCATAGAATCCCAGATGCACTCGTATTTTTATGGGATTTGCTATTTTTTTTTAATGAAAAACAACCCATTTGATTATCCAGAAGTACCCAATTACAATTACAGGTGCACGTGGAATGGAAACTTGTTGAATCATTAATTGGACATAATTAAGACGGCATATTTTTTGGCTGTAATACAGTACTGGCTAGGCTATGTTGCTGAAGCATAGTTAATCATGTATGTTTGGATTTGACGGTTTTGCGAACATAATATAGCGGACAAAACATGGCTGCGATATTACGTAGCGAAAAACAAACAAAGCTATGACGAAGTAGGAAATATAGATTGTTTTGCATGGTGCAAAACATTTTAGTTGAAAACCTGTAGTCACATCCTGTCGTGTGTATAACTATGACTTCCGATATATCTGATTTCTGAATGGCATTCAAGCGATTTGGTTTTCATATCGTAGTTTGTTTCGATATGACTGGGTCGGCTTTGATTGGACAAAATATTTCATGTCAGCATCCGAGACCGAAATCATCCAATGCCGGAAATTTAGGTATGTTGAAAAGGCGGAATACGCTACAACCCAAACTAGCACAACCTTGCCTAATTTAATCACAGTTTATGAGCTTATTCTGGTCAAGTTGAGGTTAGGTTAGAATGATAATTTATTGTATTTTAGTGAACGAATTTGCTTGGATAACTATGGTTAGGTTATGAAATAGATAATTAAATACTGGGTTTTTCTATGCGATATGTTGTTTAAGAATTTTCAGAATTACAATTATTATTCGCGAAATACACTAAAATTCAATTAAGAGAAGGTCTCAGGTTCGTTCCGACACAGAATTGTAAATTAATTCCAGTTCATTCCGGTTCAGCCTGGGGCCAAGTGTTATTTATGCGTAGCTCAGTACCATTGCTATTGCATCATTAGGCTATGCTTACCTTATTTGCTCGCAAATGGCAAAGCCTGTGTCCCGCCGCATTTCCATTTCCTTTTCTCAAAACCGAAACTGAACTGAACCAACATTAACATAAAACTGGGACTAAATTGAACAAAGAATTTTTTCCATCGTAAAATGGAAAAGAAGAGAAAAAGCGAAAAAAAAGACAAAGTAATCTTCTCATTAGAAAACCGGAAAGAATATTTTTTATATTCCCGTTCTCTCCGAACCTCCCAGCCTCTCTCTCTGCTTAATTTATTAATGTCAAACCCAAACTTTGGAGACTCGACGACTTGGTTCAGTTGTAGATGAAGAAAAAATGAAGAATTTTTTTTTCTTCCAACACTGTGGAAAAGAACAAGGGGAAAAGATAAAGAAAGTTGTTCATGCACATCACATCAGAGTGCCACTCCACATAATAATAAGAGGATGATATGATTATAATGCCTTGTTCTATGATTAAGCTCTTTTGTACTTGGGCATTATTCAGGTGCCCTTCCTTAGCCCCAATTTTTAAACCCACCACGTTTAGCTCCACCGCAAAGAAAAAATACATTTTTTTTTACATCGTTGGTAGCTTATGGGCTGAGTTTTGTCCGTACATCGGTAATCGACCATGACTCGAACCATCGGTAACTGAGAATGCGTTACGGCCATAATTTATTTTTGAAATGACAGAAAATATAACATTAACAAATTCTAAATTTTCTATAACGTCGATGGAAGCAGCGGTTTAGCTGAGTCGTGATCGTGAGTAAGTTATTAAATACACAAATATCAAAATATTTGAATGGAAATAAATCGTATTCGTAAATTGATACGTAAACAATATATGTGTTACGGGTTGTATATAAACCGTATGGGGAAAATTGGATTAATCAAGCAGATCTAAAAACGCAAATTAGGGATTCTGAAGCATAATTTTCCCGCTATTTCCAATGGTGTGTTCATCTTGACATGAATAATAAAGGAACATGGTGAAATATTCAATATATGCGACACGCAGTCTCACCATGAAAATCCGACATTTTGGACTGGAATACCTGGATTTACCGTAGAATAAAGGATACCATTGGAAAGAGCGGAAAATTGTGCTTCAAATGCCATAGTTTGCATATTTATATTTGCCTGATTAATCCGAATTTTCCTCATTAAATCCTTAAACAATATTTAGGAATATACGAACCGGTTCGGTTATAACCGTACCAGGTTTATATACAAACCGTAACATGTATATATGTATGTACATATGGTAGTGTTTGTGGAACTCTGTTGGTCTCCAGCTGCCAGAGTCAGACTTTTCTTTTCTCCCCAGAACACTGGGCGGATTGAGAGTTTAGTGTGAGAGAGTCACAATGGAATTTGGGTGGTTTGGATGTGGAGATGAAAAGAGAGAGAAAAGAAAGCAAGACGGGTGCTGAAAAGTTGAACGGAGAAAAGAAAGAAAAAGTGCGAAGAATGTAAATTAAGAGCCGTTGAGGATGAAAAAAAAAAGTGGTGAAAATGAGTGAAATGCACAAAATGAGATGAAGTGAATAGGAGATAAATTAAAATTTTAGGTATTTTCTGGCGTCAGGCATCTATTCAACACCGTCAATTGGTCACAGTAATTTGTGCTTTGAAGGGTCGGGCTTCGTCAATCCATACCGGTAAATTATAAGTACCTACAGTTAAATAGATATAGAACGTGATACATAACTCAAAAATTCAGATATTTCTAAAAGGCTTCCAAAATAAACGTCATGTTTACTGGACGATGTAGCCTCAGCCTCAAGTTAATAACCCTATTTGATTATACAGTACAGTTACAGTCGTCAAACGTAACTCACACCCACTAGATAGTTTAGTAATAAATGTGCAACTATTTAGATATATGCGACTGGGACTTAGCTACTGGTGTTGTTGTCATTACACAGCAAGTTAATATTAAGAATTATAGATTTATATCATTTGCCAGATTTCTTCGCCCCAATATTGAAAAAGTACTCTGGTTGGTTCGATAGATCATAAATTATTGGGGTTAACTTTCAAGTGCGTAAAGCTGAATAGGCGAAATTGGGGTGGAACCTGAAATAATTTTTTATTCCTTATTTTATTTTTTTTATTTTTTTTTTATTTATGAACTTTCTCCTGGCCTTTCACTTTAAAAATCTAACGTTCTAAATCAGGGAAAATAGAATCGACATGAGAAGAAAAAAGCTAATCGAAATGAAATGGAGAGATTTATTTCCGTTCCGATCAGATGGCATTTGGCATCACATTTTGTGGAAGGTCTTCTGTCATGCCCAAAAGGCTCAATGCTGTTTCTTCCTATACCCACCCACCCACTTGCATTCCCCTCTTCGACCCCAACTGTAAGACAAAATCAAATTCGGTGGATTTATTCCAAACTGAACTGGATTCTCATTCTTCGTATATACGTATAAGTAAATATACCAAAATCGGTTCGTGTCCTTAGGGTCTAGGCTTGTCTTCTATTTTCTTGATCTTGCTCTTGAGCATCTTCCATACATACGGAGTATATATGTACAAGCAAGGAAGCGGAGTTCAAGACAAATAAAATTTTATGGATGAACATTCAAAACACTCGTTTCACTTTTTTAAGTATTTTTCCTGGTACATACTATGTCATGTGGGACCCTGGGATTGCATACGTTTTTCTAACCCAACCAGTACAATGATAACACAATGTTTGGGTTTCGAGTTGTGATCTCCGGATCGCAGCTGACACTTGTATCATTTTCCTTCTGTCCCTGTTTGGAATTCTTATTCAATTTCTCTGAGGGTTAAGTTGGTAGTGTAAATGATCTGGACGGAGGGGGGGTGGACTCAGAAGGATAAAATTACAAGGGCTTTATTCTTTCCCGTACGCCCTTAATTTTGTCCGGATGTTTAGAATGCAACTCCAACTTCCGTTTGAGAGACGACTCGAGATTGGGTTTTATTAGATTCGGGGTTTGAAAATGGAATTGAAGGCCTATGTGCCAAAGATACTATCAGGGCTTGAGAATGGGTTTGAATTGAAAATCATTTTCTACTATTAGCCGACGTGGAAGTATTTATATGAGGTTTCTATTGTTCGGTCTCCAGATCTCGTGAGGCTGAGAGCATTTCAGTGCCGAACACTTCAGTGCATTTCAGTGCCAATTCAATGCAATATACCTGATTGTAGATACCCCATACCCCAAGGATTTTGGATAATAATATCCCGACTTACAGATTTAGGATATTTCTATAGGTTAACCTTAGCGATCAAAGGACCCGGCTATTTGTATGCTCTATTCTTGTAGAAAAGATGCCGCCACCCACAACGAAATACTGTCTTGTGTATCTGATACTGGATTTATTTACATTTGCATGATCATTCCTTGTAAGTACGTCTTTCCTTGAATCAGCAGAGAATAAAGTATATCTCTTGACAGTTAATGTCAACACGGGACATCTTGAACGTTGTCGCTGTCAATGACAATCCTTTTGAGAACTGGAATAAACGTCGGAATTTCATTTCACTCTGCATCGCGTTTCGCGTTAGGCTTTAGTGTCTGTGTTTTGATAATAAAAATGAATAAAACCGAAATATTGTAAATTTAGTAAATCGTCTTCGCAGAACTAGCGTTAATTGACAATTTCTTCGGCGGTGCCGGTGTCACTTGTGGGTTATGCTTATCGTTTATGCCTGACCCAGAATAATCTGAAAATTAATAACCAGGAAATAATTATATAACCATGTTAATATTTGGTTAGCGGCAAAGAAGTTCCGAGTTCCGACTGACATGATTGATGCGTCGGCTGCGCTTTTAGAATTGAAACATGTGTCTTACATACCCGTACGCACATCTGTAAATTATGATACCCTCTGTTTAGCGTAGAGTTTTAGAACTTGGGTAGGCTTCAAAACGTATCTGCTGTTGCAGAAATCGGTTCCAGAAGCTGCATGCGTACGTATACGTGCTTCAAAACTCACTAATTCAAAGCTTGTACGTAATTATATGTCTGAGCTTTACTGTCGGAGTTTACATGAACAGAACATATTGGCATATCGTATATCGTATAGCTCATTTGAATAGCACATGGATCAATAAATTCAGAGACTCTAAAACTATACTGTCGTTGACTGTGTATCGCTATTATATTCTAATAAGTTAATGAAAGCATTCACATAGATACATAGTTATTAGTTACATTTGCACAGAGAATCAAGACGAAACATGACTCCGTGTCTTGTCCTGTATATCCGTATCCCGTATATTATACATAATTGTATTGCAAAATGTTAATGTTACTAATTTCTTGAAAGCGGAGACTCTACGTTCCCATTATATGCTATTCATGCATTTTTATGTCCCATTGTCTTTGAGTACACTAGACGAAATAATCTAATACGATACATGGCACAGCTCTTGAGCGTCGTCGTCGTTGGAGGAGCGGGATTCTTGTGAATGGCACGGACAAAAAAAAGTCACAGTTCCGCTCTAGATATGGCTCTTTGAGTCTGAAGTAGACTTAATTGTGTGCACAAGTGGGAGACTGGAGCATCCTTCATTCAGAAGCTCCAGTTCATTAATTACACGTCTTATGACGCTCTTTCAAGGATTTCAGCTTGTATTTCGTGAATTTAACAAGTGTGTATTTTGTTCTATCCATAGATTATTTTTCGACATTGAATTGGACAACTCAACGCTTCAGCGTCAGGTGAGTATTTCATAAGTTTATTTTGAAAATGCTTGAATGTTTACCCCAGCTTAATTAGTGGAAAGCCATAAGACTGAATAAATAGTGCAGATGCGTTACGTAACGACGCTTTTGTGAAAGCAAAATTTAAAATTCCAAAATATCTCGTTATCCCGATTTCCCAATGCGACTTTGTTCGTAGTTTAAATTCGAAGTACAACCGTGTTGATCAAAGGTTTGAAGCCTTGTATTACCTTTCGGTGCTAGGAGACTCCGTATAAATAGGAATCCCTGATAGTTCGTAGCTTCGATAATACAGGGAAATGCTTGACTGCTTTCACATTATAATTCTGTAAACTTTACGGAATTGGTACTGGGGCCTGATCCCTCATTCTCTAAGTCCCAAGGAAAACATCAAAGGGTTTTCTGTATGGAGTTCTCTCTACCTTATACAGTGCTTCCCTACATATACCTAATGTACACGTGGATTTTCTGGATACATTTTATTCGTCTTCGCGTCTCATCGTCTCGTCACCATGGTTATTTTTATTCTGGCTTAATTATGCAGATGGGGACAGTCTTACAGCTCGTAGCTAGCGTAGCAAAGTAGGTAGCTAATACTCTCTGAATTCGTATTCAGACCAAAAACCTTATTTTCACGGATAGTTGGAAGCATCAGAGTATTAAGAGCATCATATTTTTCTGCTGAATAGGTGCTAGACGGGTGTAAAGATAGACGGTTACATGATTTCCTATTTAACTTTATGCACAAGAGCTTTCCTGAAAGACGGAAGAGGTTTTTTTGGGGGAGAATATGAAGATTCATGTGCCGATAAATTTTATAGCTGCAAAAAACCTTGCATAAGCTTCCACAGCTTGGTTGAAAAAAATCTGAAATCCAATGAGGAAAACAGATGTACCATGCTAGCTCAGCTGGCCATTATGCCTGTGCATACAAGCCAAGCTGGAAAAATTCTTGCTATAGACGAACTAGACTGATGTTTGAGTATTTTTAAGCTTCTACAGCATGTGCTTTAAAACCCCCCGTAAAAATACACTGGATTAAAGATTACGAAGGTTTTAAAGGACGCTGTGGGAGTTTGAGCAGAGGACCCGTAGTTTTCCCGGATTTTGAGGGTTTATTTTACACAGGGAAATTAGAATCTCCACGTCGAGCTAGAGCTGGTTTTGAGTTGAGTGATAAGCTCGAGGAGGAGATGAGGTCGATAGATTACTCCGACTACATGCATAATGCATGCGCTGGTTATAGTTACGGATATAAAGCATCCGAGGAGTAAACCACAACAGAGAAACAGAGGATTTGAGATTAGAGTCACCCGAGTCGTGGTGCGGGTGGATTGGATGATTGGAATTTGGAATTGGTTCTAAATTTCAAGGCTCATGCTGAGCAAGAGGATAATAACATGGGAGTAATATTTTTATCACTTCTGCTGACTCAAGATCATTATCTCGAGCCTTTACTTTTACTTATCCTCTGGCCACCTAATCTTAAGTGTTTGTTCCGAAATGGAATTTATGATAGACTATCATCAAGTGCATGAATTTGAGATTCTATGTCAATTGGAGTCCCAGCAGTTGAACCCTCTTGTGGTTTTGTACCCCTTGGCTTGCGCTAGTGCCCGAAGGATACACCTCGTGTCAGTTGCACCCTTGCACCTCTTATAACTTGTTTTCCTTGTTTGTAAGTTGCACACTAGCTGCAGGTTGTATGCATTGTAGGCTACACCCGATCACAGTTGCACCTGAGTCGAGTTGTACCCCTGGAAGTTGCACCCCTGTAAATTAAACCCACTTGTCACCAACACTCTTGCGAATTGCACCCTTGTTAGTTGCACTCACTTGTCACCAACACTCTTGCAAATTGCGCCCTTGTCAGTTGCACTCACTTGTCACCAACACTCTTGCAAATTGCACCCTTGTTAGTTGCACTCACTTGTCAGCTACACTCTTGCAAATTGCGCCCTTGTCAGTTGCACTCACTTGTCACCAACACTCTTGCAAATTGCACCCTGCACTCATTTGTCAATTACATCCTTCCAAGTTTCACCCTTTGGGAGTTACAGGTTATAGCCCTTGTAAGTTGAGTCATTCTTCAGTTTCACCCCTGTGCACCACTTGCCAGTTACACCATTGTAAATTGCACCACTTCTCCGTTACACCCTCGTAAATTGCGCACCCTGTAAATTTCTTATATATGCTTATAAAATTGCACCCACATATTTACCTCTTGGCAGATATACTCGGACTCCTACATAATTTGTGTACCTCGCAACTTGCAACTTACACCAACTACACTTGTAAGTTTACCCTTGACAGTTTAACACTCGTCAGACTTTGAATGTCAATACTGTCAATACCTGTCAATACTCCTAAGCAATTCACTTTATAATGTCGCGACGCGTGATTATTGAACGGCGCAGACCAATGAAATGAGTCACTATTCGCAACTTGCAAAAGCTTAGTTTTACGACACCAACTTCTCTATGCCATAAAGGCTGACTGTAATAACAATAAGAGTTTCTACTGTAATTATATGTGACACACGGAGGGAAAATTGGATTCTTTCAATGACTTGTTTACGATACTAGGAATTACGCGGCAGCTATATTGACGGTTGGTTTCTGTTCCTGGAACTTCTCACATATTATTTATGAGACTCATTCATGGGCATATATAGAACTCTGTTATTTTTTCATTACCGGGGTCAGGGTTTATATGGTAACTTCGAGTCTTAGTTCATATGCCAAGTCAATATGGGAGTAATTTATGGTCGGATAGTCTGTGGGGTCATGGCCCTGTGTGGACTAACGTTTGTAAACAAATCTCAACCAACCATCATCGACCTTATATTATGCTCGGAGATTACTTTTTTCAATGGGTAGGGTAGGGTAGAGAGGACGACGACGACGTTAGACATAATGGCAAGGAGAGGAAGAATATTTTCTGGTGTTCTCTCTGTTCTCTCTGTTCTCTGCAGGGATGGATGGTTTATCTTGGGGGATAAATAAGAAAAGAGTTTTTTTCTAGTGTTAAAAAGAAGAGAGATCTTCTCCCTACTGAAAAAAAGTATTATTTTATGATGAGCTTGCCTTTTTCTTCCCACCACCATCACCACAAGCCTTGGAATTGATCGGGATTAAATATTTCATGAAATGGTTCAGAGGGGATCTCGAATAAGGTCTTTTCTCTTCACTTTCTCCGGTCTCCAATATGCTTTCACTACGGTGTACTCTATGCACCTAGGTAAACTGATCTACTCAAAATTTCTTGCATTTAGTGGTTACAATAGTTAACTTTTCGGTACATTATTTCTTTAAAATTTATTAAATTTTTGCTGGCCGTCTGGCAGTTTGCTCTATGTTGGTTTAATACGCAACGCATTGTTATGTAACAAACAAAGCCGCAAAATATATCCAGACCCATCAAAAAACAACTAACCATAGCCAATTCTGACGTCGGCAAAAAACGCCGAAATCTAAAAAGCCGCCCAAGTACCTGTAGGGAAAAACATTCAACAAAAATGCCCTCCGCCCTCCTGTGAGTTCTTATAATCATTTGAACTTAATTATTGGGTCTTATAGCATGGCAGTAAATCTGTTATACTGAGCTGCCCAATAAGATTGTGCATCATACATCCTTCTCATACGGTGTGGTGGACGGATATTTATCTGGTGTATTATCAATTATCAATTTATGTTAACGTAATAAATCTGCTTTTAATTATATACTATTAATGACAGATTATAATTTTCACTAAATGTCATTGATCTAATCAGATAAATAAATTCAATATTTATACGAGGACTTAGGTCATTCATTTAGTTTATTTGATTTAAGCATTTACGTCGGCAACAACGCCATGGTGTCAATTTAAGGCAAGTTTGATTTAGTTAAGACTTGAGGACGTAACTGCCCATGCAAATTAGGTTAATTTATTCACACAAACATGATTTACTGAACGGCAGCTTACAAACCAAACCATTTTTAATTTATGTATGGCCCATATGATATGATATATGTCGTCAAAATGAAGAAATTATTTCTTCAATCAATGAAATATTAACGTTTCGAAGAAAGCTACAAATAATAATGTGGCTGAACTCGGTGTACGTTTATTTGGAAAAGACTAACAGGGGTGAACCAACTCTCGGAGATATTATTTTTTTCTTTCAGAGAAGATTCACCCAGGGGAAAGTTTTTGTCATCTTTGGTCTGACTTATTTCATCCTTCTCGTCCGATTATGATGAGAAAAGAGCTCCTGAGAGTGGATCTGTTATTTTCTTGTCGGCTGAATTCTTGTGTTCTGTCTTATTTCTTGGCTCCTTTCTATAGATATATTTTTTTTCTTTCCTGAATGAAGACATTCTCGATGGAATTGGACATATCTCTCTCGTAGCCTTAGCGTTGTAACAGCATTCCGAGCCCTTCCCATTTCTAGCTTATTTATTACACAAGATCTTTCCAGCAAAACAGCAGAACGATATTTTTAGGATGAGGGGATGTCAAAAAGACGATAATAATGTGATCAACAGACAACTGGTGAAATTAGTCCAGTGTGATTTGTTCTTTTTATTGGTTGGATTTCTTGGATGATCATATCAGAGAATATGTTCTATTTAGTAACTATGCGAAATTTACAATTCGGAGAATGTGGATGTTGTTGCGAAGAAACATTGCGAACAAAACATTGTCGCCCGATTCAAGCCCGAAAATATGTTTAGCCAAGTATAAATTATGTTAACTTGTTCTATGTTATCTTGCATTAACACTGATTAGGTTATGCTGAGCAAATACTGTATTCCCAAATTCTGCACCAGAAATGGAATTTTTGTACCTGATAGGTTTTGCCCGTTATTTCTTTGGCGCTATGTAATGCCGCAAGAATATTTTGTACGCACTACCTAATGCTTAATATTAGTGAGGCTTTTCGGAAAATGCTTATTTGTATATAATTTTTTTCAAGAGTTTTCATGTGAAAATAAATCTTTTTCTTTAATTTTAACAGCTCAAATATTGATACGATTTAAAATAATTAATTTAGTGGCTCTTAACCTTAAAATATCTTGTTTTGAAATAATCATTCAGTTAGGTGTTTCTAATTGACACATTCATTTCAGGTCCTATTTGTGCCTACAAGGTATACAGTATAAATTCAGTTTAAATTCTATAGAATTCGTAAATTCACGAAATAAATACAGTTGGAATTGAGTGCATGTTGCAGGTGAATGATATTCTTTGTGTTGAGCGTCTGAAGAAATGAAATGAACCGAAGAAATGCCACAATGTCTAAGAAAGACAATGGAAAGCGGACAGGAATTAAAGTTAGCAGAGACTCATCATAATCATAGTTCTAGTTTCTAGTAATTCCTGTGTGTGAGGCGGAATTAGAAAAACGGAGCTGAGTGAGATGAGCGCACAGGGAGACAAAAGCTAAGGTTTTGTTGGTTTTGTTTGGAGAGTGAAAGGAAGAAAGGCGGTAAAGACTCATTAGGGAAAGTTGGACGGGGTTCGTTTCCAGATGTGGCCTCAGTCTCCTCGACTCCACCCCTCACTCTTCCTTAAAAACTTTGGACATTCTTCTAATTACTATTTATGGACCTCAACTTCCCTTTCAAACTTACAACTTACACAGACAACGGCAGCGGTATTCGTTTAAAAACAGCGGTAATCAAATAACCGACGCGGTATTTCAGCCTAGGTTGTTAAAGAATAGGTAGATCAGTATTGCAGATGAACCGGAGGCGTGTAAGTACTGTGTTACTCTCACAGATATTATTTACATAAAGTTAGGTTAGGTTTTCCTAAACTTTAGGTCACGCATAAAAAACTTGACGGTATACCCGAAAAAAACAACTGGATTTTATGAATATTTTACACAACCATACATCTCCACTTTCACCGAATCTGAGTATCTGACTTAGTTTACTTGCATATTTCATAGAAACAATTCTCTTAAATCTATTGAATGGATGAGAAGTAATACACGATTTTACCACAGTTCAGTGTTACTGTGTGTAAGGTATCTATTTATATAAATTCAACTTGCGTGGGAGTTTGAGGGTACCAGGCCCAATGACCTGGGTATGGGTCGTGGCTACGTAATGAAATTCGTATTTTCGCATGGAAAGGGGAGTCAGGTGTTGGGTGAGGCGGAAATAATGGAGTCGTGAAAGAAATCCGGTTGGAATATGATATTCTGCGGACATCTGTCATTCCTAATACGTGTGTGTGTATTTGCATTCTCCGCACTTTCTCTCCTTTCTCCATTTTATTTTCAGCCTGTCTTCTCTCTTCTAACTGCCAATCAATTTCACATCATTTCCCTTCCGTTTCCTTCCATGACCTAAGCTATATAGGCTCAGCTCAAGACTCTGGGCTGAATTCTTTCCGTTCTGCATCACAGCAGATTTCTTACAAATCTCTGATAGGGTGTTCCAGCACAAAGCGTAGCGAGCATCATTACCGTTTGTACGCTTTTTTGTGGGCCGAACCCTACAATGGGCAGTGTACCGCTTGCCAGTAGATGTAATCCAGCACCGTAGTAATAAAAAACGAAAGCATGTATGAACGCCTCCTCCAGGTACGCCTAAATTTTAAGTTTTCAAATTTGCTGTTTTGTTTGCAATATTATGTCCCGACACTTGACGCATACATATTACCATTTCCAACTTTCCCCTCGCCTGCTCATAAGAGGCCCGGAGTTTTGTCTTAAATAAAAAAGAAGGTCCATTCGGTGGATGGGATGAATGTAGGGCATGGAGAAAGTTGGTGCAGACCATCCCAAACCCCGAGACGTCTGGTGCAATGTTGTGCATTCCCGGTCTGGCTGTATAGCTTGCCATGTAAATGCAGAAAGCTATATGTAGTAGGTAGATATCCATAGATATAGAAGGCGGGTTTTGGGGAGTGAATGATGGAAATTGAGCTGAGCTGAGACGGGGAGGGCGGTGGAGTTGAGAAGTCTGGGTCAGATAAATATTTTACGCCTCAACAGACAACAGAAGCTCGGGGTGACGGTCCAGAAGCTCCCTTTCTTTTTCCTTCACTGTCCCCCTCACTTCACCCACCAACATGAGATGTTAATGGGATTTCTGAGCCTGGACGCTCTTTTTGACATTTTACAATTTGACCCCATTTTACGGCAAAATATAAGTCTGATTTGTGTACGATATGAAGTTTACCCTTTTTTGTGGTCAACCGACGAATTTACGGTTTAATTTTATAATACACTGTAAGGCATTAATACTATCTGTACAAGATTTGCAGATTGCCATATTACTCAATAGGTACATTAAAAAATAAAACAAAGTGTTTTGCATAAATCCTGGGTCGCTGTGTGTTTTTGAACACGAGCAATCAAATTTTTCTAGCATATAACCTTGTAACAATTCTACAGATAAAAATTGTGATCTAATTCAGTATTTGAAATCCTTCAGTTAGCGTTATTTGCTTGGAATTATTACTCATATTAAACGTCATTCAGAATATTAGCATAATGCTCGTTTAAAAGGGCTCGCGTTTTATCTAAACAGGTAACCGGACAATGGTACATTGGTGTATGTCTGTACACATATGTTGTAAGATCCGTTATTAGGACCTATTGCAATTTGTCATATTCGGTTTCAGTGAGTATAACTTATTATTATTGAACCACCAAAAAAATATTTAATATATTACCCAAAAACTAAACAACCCAGTAAAAAAATTTTTTTTTTAGAAGTTGCGACGGAATCAATTTAAACTGCCTGATACTTTAGGAACCTTTATAAGGTGTAAGGGCCTTCGCCCTTCTGTAACATCCCGCCTAGTTTCCGCTCGTTCTGTGTATACATGTATGTAGAATCCAAGGAACAACTTTCACTGATTTAGTGGGCAAACAATGGGGGACTTTCACTTGAATCCCACACTTATCTCTCCTTCCTGAGAGTCACATATTCATCCATTTACACTGAATCTTCGTATCTCTGGTTTGGTTGGATGTTGGATTTACATATGAGACCCAAACTGGAGTTTAACTTACGATTCATACTCGGGTCACACAATCCTGTGAAGCCAGGGCCAGGCTGGAGGTTTAGGCGTCGTTCTGCAGATCCGATAGGGCGGTTGGCATGAGCAAATGAAATTGAATTGAATTCCTATCATTCTTTTGGGTACCATGTCTATTCCTAAGGCCTCCATATCTATATAAATACATTTGAACAACAGCAAATATCTGTGAACCAATACATACCACGTTTCCTATTTGTAAACTGTGTATCTGCGTTCTGTTGATTTTCAATTCAATTCTACACGAGATTTGTCGGTACAGCTTTTTTGGACCAATGACTCTATTCAGTTCAGGATTGGGGAATTGGGAAGAATTTTACTATTTGATAAAAATTTGGAATTTTCTCCTCCATGGTGGATGCTGAATGCTGAGTTGAGAAAAATGTTCAAGATTTATTGATACACATACGTACTTCATGCCGAAGACAGATAGCAACGCAGTGTAGAATTCTGTTATCGAATTCCGGAAGAAAGCAATGTAAATTCAAATCTAAATCTACATAAATAGAAAATAAGCATTGTTGTCGAGTGAGACGTGTGAGGTATTATGATTGCAAGAAGATGTTTCGTCTTGGATAGACCAATTTTTGATTGGACATTTGTTTGATTAAGGTGACCATTGCGCACTGTTTTTTGAAAACATGCTTCAGGTTTTTGATTCTGACCACGTTATGCTGAATAGGAATTAAAATTGCAATTTGTTGTTACAATCAGAAGTGCAGCCGTCTTATCTTTTTTAACCATTTGTTTACCTATTATTCAGTGGTGAAAGCAGTGAATGCCCTAAACTCAAATTCCGAAACTTTGCACATGAACATCAAACAATTTTAATTAGACGTCTCCTTTATTTTTGCTCTTTTGGTAAAATATGGTTTGAATTTTGAATGATAAATTCTGACTTCTGAGATGTTTTAGTGTGGTACATAATTAATGACATCTTCTCTCTGTGTCTGTATAAATATATTATGATGGATTTAGTTTCACCAGAGGTTGAGATGACAAGGCATGTGTGCACACACACGTGCATATTAATATGGATGAGGGAACACGCAGGAGTAGTGGTTTACAGGGAGATGAGCTTCTGTTTCTGCATTCACTAATTACAGAGCCGAAACTCGAGTGTTTGAGCTGGAGCTGGATGCTGCTGGAGACATCAAATATACGGAAATTAGAATTTAATCTTTTTTGCGGCTTTTCCACCAACAACGTTTCCTGCTCGCCGGTGGCGTAGATGATTCACATCTCACATCCCGGCTTTCTGTTCCAAGCCATAGAAATACAGCAGCTTACTGTCGTTCTTTGGGACTTCTTTTGGAATTGGGTCATTTGTGTCTTGGTAGCTGGCTTACGAGTTTTTTTTAAAGCATGGGAAAGCAAACACTTTTGAAATGTTGTATAAAATATACTTTCTCGTTAACACGCAAGCGGTAATGTCAAACTAACTGATGACAATTTAACCGTTCAAGTATTATTGTCAAAATATTAGGCAATTCTCCAATTTAAATTTAAATTTCAGGTTAGTATTTTGGATCTAAAGCCCAAGATTTTTACATTAACTTCCTTGGATATACCGAAACACCGGTTAGGTCAAAAAAGCACGGTGTAATTGACCACGGTCTCGTTCTGGTTTTTCCATAATCATCTCCAGCATTTGTGGATGATGAAGACTCGGGATGAATTGTAAGGCATACATGGTGCTTGGTTTCACATTATATGTTTGTGGATAAATTACTACGCTGTTTTGAAAATTCAGGGCTTCCTCTAACTATACTCGGTACGGTATGTTAGAAAGGTAGGCGGGGTCTAAAAAACTGGATTGAACGTGGTCTTTACTGTTTAAAGTTATAACTTTAGCTGTGATATGGGTATCTGAAATTCAGCAGCTAAACCACGTTATTTATTATACTTTGTATGTTCATGATATATGTCAGGTTAGACATCCGGGATCAGCATCTCTACAAGTGATATGTTGTACTCGTAGATCGCACTTACAATCGCCTCGGATTTAGGTATTTTTTCAGAAAAGTGACGAAGGTGTACATATGCATTGTTGTAATGTAAAGCACATACACTTCTTCAGGATTAGTTCCTGCTGAACCAGAAGACCTTCATTAGATACCATGATACAATACTACAGTATTCTCTGAAATATGGTTCGATGATTAAACTGGATCAGCTAGAAATTGAGCTGGAGGCAGGAAATAACTTCCAGAATTAGATTTTTTGCTTTTGGCTCTGACCACATAAAATCAAATAACAGCTAATACTTCCTTAAAAAACAGAGTATCTGAAGACCAGGTTGAGCAAACTATGGTAGCCGTATCTGGCTGGGTTCTATTACAGACCGGAAATAACCAGTAACGACCTAATATAGCATTGGTTATTGGAGATCCGCGTCTCTGAGTCCTCTGGGCTCCTGGTGAAAGTCTTGTGTGCAAGGAAGAGAAAAGCCTCGTCAAGTGGGCCATCTCAGTGGCCCATGATCATCTGGGTAATGATGATGGGACAGCGTATAAAGAGGCGTGGAGAGGGAACTAAATTAGGCCAGCGAGACATGGACATCCGTGTGGGTGCGGACTGATATTGGCTCCATGGATTTACCGACGTTTCTTCATGTCCAACGGGATGATTTGAACCAGTTCGGTTTACGAACGCCTCGGCTTATGACTCGTAACCATTATTGCTACTGGTGTAGTACGTATTTCGTACACATGGAGCGGTGCTAGTGATTTGCGTTGTCAGAATTGATCGCGTCAAATTACAATGAATACGCAGAAATTCGTGCAAATGCAACTCAAATACGCAAAAATTGATTTTCCCTCTGCACCAAAAATAGACTTAGATTAAAACACCGTATGAAAAGAAAATAATACTAGCATGTGCGGCCATGGGAACCATGGCCCGTCGCGTTGTCGCCTGTAGTTGTTTATGTTTACGTCTTGAA
>JAQFYT010000664.1:0-22176 GCA_034694925.1 Ceratophysella denticulata
GGCCATTTTTTAGTAAATAAATATTTTTTACTAAAAAAATGCATATTTTGGCGTTTTATCGTAAATAAATATCCGATCTATGCATATAATACTTGCTCACCTGGAGATAGTTTGCATATTGGAAAAAGCCTAGGCATCTGCAAAAATTTCAGAATAGCTGAATTTAATTTATAAGAAAAATAGGTTTTTCCATTCGGGATTACATTCATTCTATAACTTTTTCGTAGGCCGACAAGACGAACAAAGTAGCAAGACCAACCCTTCTTGCATTCATCAATGATAAAGGCATTACTCCTGATGGTAAAACTAAATTGACTGCTGCTGCCAACGCCTGTTTCGACAAATTGGGTGAGTTGTGAGTTTAGCCAAAATTAGCCAAGTTCTCACAGCCAAAATTTGATTGCAAGAATAGTCTTTACAATAAAAAAAATTAAATTAGAAAAAGATGCAGCGGCCGCCACGGAAGCTACTGGTTGTAAACCCTACAAAGAAGCCCATGGATGCATTCTGACTGCCTTGAGCACCGTAAGTAAAATATTAAACGTTTGGAAAGAAAGACAAGCAGGATAAAGTTAGCTAAATATTTGAAAGTTTATTTAACTGCTGCAACCCAAAACTTATGTTTTATCTTGAAATTATTAGAACTGTGTCAAAACGACGTAAATCAACAAAAACGGATTATTCATGGCTCAACTTCAACATATTTAAGGTCAACCTTATGAAAACACGGACATTATGTACGGAACAAGGACTATGGATATGGTTATTTAGCAATTAAGTCGAAATCAGAATATTGTGATCAAAATTAATCATTTAAATGACTGATATTGAATAGATTTAACTATAAATCTATATTGTAAATATGAATCAAGTCATTAAATTCAATATGCATGCATCTTAACACGAATTAGTTTATTCAGCATACTAATGTAATTTCCGTTCCTACTAATTTTCAGATGAAAGAGTAAATCGTATAAAGATTTACGGGCATATTGACCCGAATTGAGTACTAGAGTTTAATATATTTCAATAGCCTCTGAATATGAGTATGCTGCTACATGCCGCACAAATTACCAAAAAATGTATTTCGTCAAATTACTAGCTATTTTCGCCATTTGGCTTCTCGCCAAGTCAAACGTGTTAGCCACAGAGTTCTGAAGGCGCACAGCCGATGCGGCTTAGTCTAAGCCTTCAGAACTCTGTGGTGTTACCGAATATATTTCGGGTTCAGGTTTTATCGGTTTGCGATTTAAATGTTTCGATCAGATTGCGCAATATAAGACGCTCACCAAAGCAACCAAGAGTATATCAACTTCTCTTGATACACTTAAAGGACTTGTGTGACCCAGTCAATAAGCAGAAGCAGAAGCTGATCGACGTAAAAAAGTCAATTTTCAATTTTCCAGTGTTATCTAATTTTAAAATATTTTAATTTAGTTAACCATTTTCAATAAGTTATTACACGTGTCGTATTAAACTAACTTAGAACTAATATAATTGTATTCCGTGAAATTTTAAAGTCTCCAAAATGCCTGCTTCAAAGGCATTTCGTCGAAGCCGGGCAAAGAGCCATGCTGAGGTCAAAGACGAGAAAAGTATTCAAGCCTTCGGAAACCAATTTGTAATTCCAACCGGACCTCAGACATCAAATCCCTTTAAGTTCGGTGAAATACCCAAAACAGTGAAGTCACTCTCGGCCCAAGGAATTGCGAAGTCTTGGGGAGATTTTTGGTCCAAATTTCCACGGCGTATCTGGAGTTTTTTTATTGAGGCACTCCTCGTCCCAATTTTCCGCCCGGAATGGGGACGCTACAAGGATTGGCTCTACAAGTACCCTGCCCGACCCCTGCTCACCCCGCAGCAGTTGGAGGAGAAACAGCAACGTCGGAAGGAGCGATGTAGAATCAGAACACGATCAGCCATTTTTGGAGAAGAATTTTCTCATGATCAAAGTGGTTGTAGTTTAATTCGGATCAATGTTTCGGGACTTATCTTCGAAACGCAGCAAAGAACGTTGGACATGTTTCCGGATACTTTGTTAGGTGGGTTGCCCTATATACTATGGGCATACGGTATACAGTACGCTGTATCGTGCAACGGTTACACGGTTTGCTCTGTCGTACACGCATTGATTTAACATATCGTAATGCATTGATTTCCAGGTGACCCAATCCGTCGCCTCCGGTATTACGACCCGGACGAAGACCTGTATTTCTTTGACCGTCACCGTGGCTGTTTTGAAGCGATTCTACACTATTACCAGAGCGGCGGAACGCTCTACCGCCCGACGAATATTTCCCTGGGCATCATGGAAGACGAAATAAATTTTTTCGGGCTCGGAAAACAGGTTTTGTACACGTTTCTTGAGGAAGAAGGGCTCGCACACGATCCGCCCAAAAAATTACCGCATAACCTGCTTCAACGGAAGATTTGGCTTCTGGTCGAGTAATGATATTAACCGTTATCGACTCGATAAACGTATTCGATATTCGATAGTTACTGCGAGAGGTACTAAATATATTACTGCAATACGAATAAGGTATCCAGAGTCATCGGTCCCAGCCCGAATCCTAGCCTTCATCTCTATCTTCGTCGTGGTTCTGTCCACGGTGCTATTTTGTATGGAAACGCTCACGATGTTCGACTGGAAGGATGACAATGCCATGAAGAGACAGAATCTGCATGACCCCTTCTTCATCGTCGAGTCCATCTGTATCATGTGGTTCTGTGTCGAGCTCCTTGTTCGTTTCATTAGCTCACCTATGAAAGTTGCTTTCATTCTGGACATTATGAATATCATAGACTTTGTGGCCATTTTGCCCTACTTCCTCACCCTCATGGCTTCCCCCACGGGGGCGACTTCAAGGAAAGGTATTAGGTCAATTCTATTTTTTGAATTTCGGCGGTAGCTGAATAATTTCCATAAGCAAACATTAGGAAATACCGCCAAAATTCGAAATTTGTGAATTGTCTTGAGTAACCCCAACCAATATGTCGCATAGTTTACATTAAGACTTACTGTGTACGAATGTTTCATTTTAGAAAGTGCATCAGCGACATTGGTCATTCTCCGAGTTGTCCGTTTGGTTCGTGTTTTTCGAATTTTCAAATTGTCCAGGTATGTGCATAAGCGAGAAATGGTCGTAATGAAAGATTTTAATAAGAGCGAAATATTAAAATTCCATGGTTCCTATCATGATTTTCAGACATTCAACCGGACTACAAGTGCTTGGAAAAACACTTAAGGCATCAATTCAGGAATTAGGACTTTTAGTATTCTTCTTAATTATCGGTGTTGTTCTCTTTGCCGCCGCCATGTATTTCGCTGAAGCTAGCGAACCAAAAACACAATTTGCGTCCATTCCACAAGCATTTTGGTGGGGCGTCGTCACTATGACCGTAAGCTGATTCAATTCTCGTCATGTATTGGTCTACGTTATCGGCCAACATGGAATTTATCATTGAAATTATAATTTGTAGACACTTGGCTACGGTGACATGGTACCGGTAGGATTGACTGGAAAGATTGTTGGTAGCTTCTGTGCCATTGCCGGGGTCCTGACCCTTGCACTTCCGGTTCCAGTTATTGTTTCAAATTTCAATTACTTCTATCAACGGGAGACGGAACAAGATGGACGGAATCAGGAAGGTGGGCTGATTTACTCTTGACAAATTTTTCAAAATTATAAGGCATATATTGATGCATTATTTTAAATTTAACAATAGCCCAACGGCACCATGTGGTCGGATGCTCATTTCTGCCCACGTGTGCTCTTAGAAATCCTGACGCCGACGGTAAATATTTCAATCTGAACATATATAGGCATAGCACGACGAGTTTATCAAGTAAACATCGTCAATTTCTCTTCTAATTTATTATTCAGATCTCGGTGATGATGACAAACCTAAATCAGAGGAACCTGCCCCAGCTGAACGGAGACCGGCGAAAGTCGGCGCTTCACTGGCAACCATGACCAAATAATGAAATCTCAATTTAAAAAACAAGAATATGTACCTAACTTTGACTTTACTCATTTAGAAATTGTATGCTATCAAATTCTGTAAAATGAACAATAAATAACGTGAAATAATTAACACTTATAAAATTTACATCAGCCCATGTAACATATAGTCAAAATTATTTGCCAATCAGTACATCCTAAAGCATTTATTTTTAATAGCTGTAGTAGCTCGTAATAGTAGCTAATGGAAGGAACTGAAAGTATAATATTTAAATAACCTTCGAAATTGACACCATGTCACGTATGATATGTCAATTGTCCATATGTCGTTGGAAAGCTAGTAATAACTTAGGTAATTGTTGGAGGTCCGTCAGTTTTCATGGATCAGTCAAAACAGCATGCGCAAATTTGAATTAAGAAATTATGTACCTCATTAGCACAAGCGATAAGCTTTTGAAATGATAATTGAGTGAATGCTCTTAAATTGACGAACCTCAATCAATTTTCAAGCTTTCTAACTAACTATATACCAATACAGAATCCTACATCCGATTTCATATTCTAATTTCAAGCGGTCAAGGTACATTACATTGGATTTTGGATCATAGTTTGACCTTTAGCTAAAACACAGAGCATAAATCGCATATTCACATCATATAGCACACATACGTAGCATATAGCACATTTGCAGATAGCATATTTAGTACACGTAACATATTTATTTTAGCACAAAGCATATCGCGGAGGTATTTATCAGAAATAGCACATTGTACTATATAGCACATAGCACAAATACACATTAGTATATACCATATATCACATACATATACACATTAGTATATACCATATAGCACATACATATACACATCATATATCACACATGCATATAGCTCATACATATACACATCATATAGCACACATGCATATAGCACAATACACATAGCATATATAGTACACCTACCATATAGCACAAAGCATATAACGTATGGTTAGCACATATACATGTTAGCATATAGCACATACACATACCATATAGCACACATGAATATGCGTATACACAGCGTATTTATACACCCCCCACATAGCATTAGCTTAACATATGTATATACACGTATAATATAGCCCTAAAATTCAGAATATGAGAATAAATTCCAAAAATTCGACTTGGTTTGGCTATACACTTTGGCTGGACATGTAGAGCACGCAAACTATTTTGAAACAAGCCTATTAAGAAGTGATCCCTCTGAAGGAGGCTCTTGAGGGATTAAATGAAAGTCCTTATTCTAACTTCTTATTTTTTGCCAAGTGTATTATAGAAGAATAAAACCAAGAGATTTCCTTTCAAAATCCATTTCAATAGAAAGCAGAAAAAAGCCTCTTGTGGACGAAATGCCCTTCTCGCCATGAAATTAAATTGAAAAGTCTTGTCACGCTGTTTTATCTCGTAGAGTTATGGGCAGTTAAGGAATCTCTCTCTACACTATGTACTTCTCAGAGGCGGACAAAAAAAAATAGCAGAAACCAAGCATCTCACCGGAATTGATTTTACAGAGAGAAAAAAAGATCCCTGGAAACCTTTTAAAAAAGAAAGAAAAAAATCTGTTAGTTTCATCTCCAGATTGAGTGCGAAAGGGTTACAATATTACTATTAAAGGAATCTTGAGTGAAGCATTAGGGTTATTGTGGTCATCAAATTATCAAAGTGAAGGTAGTTGGTTCAGCCTTCAGCTCCGATTGAACACTGCCCACCGCGTCTATTCGGCTACGTCAGATTAACCCGGGTCAGCAGAAATTGAAATTGTATTATGTACATAGTATGCTGTTAATATTTGTAAACGTGCAATAGAGTACGGTTTCAAGATAGCTTATGACGGTTAGGTCACAAAAACCTGCTTTACAGCAACTTTGGCAAGACATACATGCTGCTGCAGTGCATAACATATAGCTTGGAGGGCAAATGAATTCAACCAGTTTTTAATTATATTATAATCAGTCAGTGCTACAATCACTTTTACTTTTAAAACTTTTGTAATAAAGTCTTGTTTTACGCTGTTTATTGTTTGGTACAGAATCTCATGGTTTGTGCTATTTTGTCATTTTGAGATTTTGATAAATTGGATATTAGTTTTCGAAAACTTTAAAGCTATTTATTAACGTTTATATTATGTTTTGAACGGTGCATTTTCGCTTTAGATTCATATGTCGTTTCATCGTGTCATTTGTATATTGGGTTCACATGTCGATTCCCAAGTACTCAGGGAATCTATGCTTTCACACCATTCGAAAGTTTTTGAAATTGACATATAATATGTTTAGGTACTCAGAATTAGCTTACCGTGGTATTCCTTGCCTTGTTAATTTTTTCAAAGGTTATGACGACGAAAATTGATTTGACAAAAGAGAAAGCATTATCCTATTTCTGTGCCCAGTACACAGTATCCTTCGCCTCAATTCCTTAAAAGATATTGCAAACTGGTTTAGAAAAGTAAAATAAGTCGAGGCCGAATTACACTGGCGTATCAGGTGATTTCGTCTCGGTCATTTTCACATGAAATCGAGTTGGCTTATGAATTACATGACCTATATATTCTTACTGTTCGATAATTGAGACGCTGAACCGGTATTAAATTAATTTAACTGAAATGCCTACTGCAAGCACGAAGTCGAATGAACAGGTAACACGGTCAAACTCTGACGTGTGCGATTCAGCCTGTCAAATTTGCTCTTCCTATGTCTCAGATACGCGCAGAAACTATTTCGAATGACAAAGAATTCGTTCGGAACGAATTGACCATGAACTTCACGATTGTTCTCTGACCGGAAAGGCAAATTTGAAGATTTCGGAAATTTGACAGGTCAAAAGGTTAAGGCGAACCTGTGACAGATTGAGGCCTGGAATTGACGATGACTTAGGCGGATGAAGGGCAAGAGGGGAGGGGTGGAGTGGAGCGGAAGAGGGTTTGGGACAAGTTTGGAGCGTCGGAGTGGAAAAGGAGGGCGAGAGTGGACAGAGGACACGGAAAATATTTCACGACCCGCTCATCCGTCCCATCATAAATTCCTCCACAAGAAAAAGAAATACAGAATTTATCTTCTCAGCCGACTCAGAAGCCTCATAGCCCAAAATTCTCGTAAATAGAACCCAGACTAAGGTCCATACAACAACACCTGTTACGGTTATTCAGCCTACAACCGGTTAATTTTATTGAAAATTTAGCTAAAAAACGTATTATCCACATATTGTGAGACTAGGTTAATAGTCGGCATCGTCATCATGAGTTATGTTATGTTATGATTGTTGTCGTTGACAGATCGCGACCCACAGGTTAAGCTATGGTTAAGCTACATACTTGCTTGACCGTTGAACTTTTACAGCTTGGTATAAATAGCGCGCTTTGCCTTTGCTTCAACAACGCCATGACCATATTATGATTTAAGCATGAGAGCTTTTAGTTCGCCACCAGAGATATGCAAAGTTAAGTATTTGGATACTGGTAACAACTTCGCATATCTCTGCTCGCCACGTACCGAAACGTTTTTAAGACGTTCCGTTTGAGCATGTAGATACGTCATACATATTTGAGACTTGTCATTCACGATATACGTTCTCAAGACGTTAATTCTGTACGTTTTTCACCTTTGTGACCTTACTTCTGCCATGTATACATTTTCAAAACGTTTCATTCACCGCTTTCATATCCAAAGCATACGTTTTATACACCTTTCGTGAACATGTACTTTCCAACCACCACCGCAGGAACTTTCATTTTTTGAAATAAATGTAACATGCTGAATAATAAATTCGGAAACTCGTGTGGCGTCACATGCGACTGAACTTACTTTAAAAATTCTATTAGATATTTTAATTCGTATTTCCACATTTAAACACTAGCCGAAACGATATGTTTTGTGACATTTTGTTCCTCCATGACCTCGCGGGATTTTTGAAATACTTGCCATACTGTGAGACAGTGTCGGCCATTATAGGTTTGACCTTTGAACTCTAAAATCCTAATTCAAGCCACCGTGGCGTGGCCACATCCAGTAAAGATTCAGAAAATGCCACAAAGTTCCAGACTTGCTGTAGCTGTAACATAAATGGAATAAACACACAAAGTATAGAGAGAATAGGATGATACAAATACAAGTCATCCGTGTAGAGAAAAGGGCCTGAAAGGAAAGTGAAACTTATCTCCCCAACTCACTCTCAGATAAATCGTGACACAGGATACGGTCATCCCAAACAACTTTTACTACCCTCGACACGATCTCTCACTTTTTACCATTTTTTTTCTAAACGGAGAGGCCGGGCATCTTTTCACTAAACCCAGTTGACCTCTATGTCCCTGCATCCACAGAGCTATCCTATCATACAAATAGAAGCCTAGCAAATATTTTACCGATTGCCAAAATGAGATATCAACGGAAAGAGACTCTAGTCATAAATTGTAGCTGGACGAGGACGAGGAACCCTGTAGTAAATGGACCCAGTTAAGAATTAAGCCTTCTTCTATACCCAAGGAAATGTAACTCTATTTTGGATACAATATATAGACCCTCATGCTCTCAATCTCCGCCTTGGACATTCCGCTCGGTTCATAAGCCAAAATGACGGTCTTTTTAATTATCAGGCTCCATTTATTTCCAACGGGCCTTAATGATCCTGGCATGGAATCCTATACCCTTGCCACATGACATGGGAATCTCTAAGGCGGAAAACTTATGGGGAGTGTACCCGCGTTCCAAGGATATCACTAAATCACCCTCAATCCGCAAAACTACAATTTGCTGAAATGTCGTTTCACAAATGAACTGTTCTGTTTCAACTTCCCAATGGGCCACATTCATATATCAACTGGTTTATTAACTGTTTCATTGTGGTACAAGATACAAAAATGCATTGTGGAATTAGGTACTAGAGGCTAGTAATACATTGAAATTGAACATTGAACACGTTTTTTGGTAGACAAACATATGCAATTTTAGAGTTAAGATTAAGAATTATCGGTAGAACAATTGACCAGCTTCAATAATACGAAGGTTCCGCAATTTCTTGCACAGTAATGACAATTGACAGTCTTTGAAATGCTCGTCCAAGAGATTTTCCTGATGGAAGAACTTGTCACAGCCCAAGCATCGTCTCGGTTTCTCTGCATTGTGGAACTGATCGTAGTGATGACAGATAAGATCCTGGATCGTGGGGCAGTACTTCCGTTCTTTACCTGCACAGCTACTCAAATTACAGTAATAGCGTAAGGGCCGCTGTTTCCCGTGTTTGATACGCGTCGATGCCACAGAGCCAGACGCCACAGAATATTCTTCAATATTCACAAAATTAAAAATTCCAGAACTGACCCTAAAGATTACCGTAGATGTGGTAGGTAATTGTAATATTGGTACGGTATTTTCATTTGGTTCCGGTTGGTCTGGGCTTGAAATGGCTGTTGGAAGGACTGTGTCTGGAATTTCTACGTGGCGTGGGTTGAGAAGTTGGTCAGATTCAAATTCCACAACGGGCTCAGATGAGGTTTCATGATTTGAATTGACGAGTTCAGCGGAAGGTGCCGGAGAGATGGGTGATGCTACAGAATCGAAATTATTAGAGTCAGCTGCCAGAGGCTGTACACAAACGTCTGGGTCCGAATGTTCAGGCGTGGTCAATTCTTCCGAGTCGTCATTTTTAGAGGCAGATACCAGAGGCTGTACACAAACGTCTGGGTCGGAATGGTCAGGCGTGGTCAATTCTTCCGAGTCAGATGCCAAAGGTTGTGGACAAGCGTCTTGGTCGGAATGGTCAGGTGTGGTCAATTCCTCCGAGTCGGATTCGACGAGTATTACTTCCTTTTCAACGACGATTTCTGGTCGATTCTCCTGGTCAATTTCGATTGGGTTATCTGGTTTCTTCGGAGCGGTAGCTGCTGGTCCAGCATGATTTTCCAGATCCGCTCGTGGTACGTTGACAGTTATATTGAACGAGTTTTCTGTGGGTTCAGGACTTTTTTCTTGTTCATTGGGAGTAAAATTTACAAGAAAAACAGACGATGATGCTGACGAGGATGTAGACATAACTGTGGGTACATTCACATTGGATTGAACTGTTTCCTTCGGTGGATAGACTCCGCATGGAATATCACAAACTAGTGGAAGATGTTTCTGAAATGGAGCAAGAACTGTCCAATACTTGGAATGAGTCGCCACGACATTTCGAATAGAATCCAGTGCACTAGGTGCTATGGCTTTCTTCATAGTAATCGGAGGAATGGAATCCCCAAGCAAAACCTTGGTACACATGGCCATTGACCTGGAAGTCGACTTAAGGTCATACCCGCCTTCCAGGGCCAGGATGATTCGGCCGTTGGCCAAGGGCATCAGCAGATTGGTCATATGTCCGTATCCTTCGGGTGTAACTTTGTAATCTGGATAAAACGGATAAAAAACAAAATGTAGAGATGAAGATGTAGACGAATAAATATCTGGCCACTGACAACCGATAAAATATCAAATATACCTCCAAGTGGATCATCTTTAGCGGCGTCGAATCCAGCAGACACTAGAATCAGATGAGGACCATATTCGTAGGCAATTGGGAGAATGATATTAGTAAAGGCTGCCAAGTATTCTGTATCGGACATCTTGTGGTTATTCCACGGAATATTGACGTTGAATCCTTCCCCGGCGCCTAGGCCGACCGAGTCGAAGTTCGCATCTGGCTTTGATGGGAAAAAATCACCCTGATCATAGCGGTGTAGAGAAATGTACAGCACTCTTGGATCGTCTTCAAACATGTGTTGTATTCCATTTCCGTGATGAATGTCCCAATCAATAATCAGAACTCTGTAATATCGAGGTATTAGCGTGTTTACAATGCCTGAAAAATTAAGCATTAGCAATACATAATTATTTCCTGAACTTACTTCTTGAGTTTATACTTTTCGATTGCGTACTTGGCACCAAGTGCGACGTTATTGAAAATGCAAAAACCACATGCCGTTTTATTTTCGGCATGATGGCCTGGAGGCCGGATAATTGCAACCACGGCTTGACATTCTCGAGAGATAACACTGTCCACAGCCTGAAAAGTTTTAAGGAAAAAAATGGTCACCGGTCATCGCCATCATGAAGAAGTACAGATAAGGTTATCTAGGGTTATATTTACCTTAATTACGGAACCTGCTGCGTGCAGTGCGCACTCATACGTTGATTCATTAAAATATACCGAAGTAGCATGATTTTCAAGGGTATCCAGTTCATCCTCATTCAGCGTAGCCGTTTTTCGCATCTCTGCAATATACTCTTCAGTATGCAAAAGTCGCAATTCAGCACGAGTTGCTCGTCGAGATTCAATTCGATGACACCTTTCCACGAGCCCGCTGTTGAGGTGATGCTCGAAAATCTTTATGGCTCTTTCTGGTCTTTCGGGATAGGAACTAGAAAACGTGGAAAATTAAAAAAAAAAAAAGTGAGTACCTCAAATCTAAATACTCAACCGTATCTGAAAAACATAAAAGCTCACGTATCATGCCGATGGTAATGTTTTTTCATGACCTCATCGTAAATCAAACCAACACGATGCTTTCCATCGACACGCAACCTATGTATTACTTTCCATTCTTTGCTGAAATTAAAGCAATGAACTGGGTTACATTTTGGTGTTAGATAACTCCCCGGTTTGGGTGGTTTCCAATCGAATCTCGGCGATGTTGGCGAATGTGCATTTCCTTTAAAAAATTCAGGCATGAAATTTTTCTTTTTCATTAAACGTGATGTTCCCAACAGCCAATACTTCTGGAGAATCGCCTGGGAATCCAGAATTGTCTTAGTAATCCTACGACAGTATTCGAATAAACAGAAATTATCCATCACATCTTGGTAACTCGATTTGGTTTGGTGATTATGTGGAAGTTTAAATAAATTGAATTAATGGACCACATTTATCTGGCTAATTTTTGAAGTTAATTTATTGTACTAATCTTTACTCTTTGAGCGGCGTCGAAATTGAAGGAATAAGTAGACAAGGATCCCCCAGCAAAGTTCGCAATGTTAGAGCAGCACCTTCAGCCAAATTTTCCAGACAATTGCGTCCTTGCAGAATGACAGCAAGTTTTCCATTTGCCAAACCCATCAAGGGTCGGATAAGATGTTGATAGCATTGCGGATATACATTCATTCTACCCTGTAATACCACGAATAGGTTTAGTTTTGTATGACTGACGAAGCGCATGGATTTTTACATCTCGATTCATCCAAAATCTCAGACATATGTATAATACAGATATAACCTACAGTATACCTCAGAGCAACCCAGCACCGCATCATAGCCAGCCGAGACAATTACCAAATCGGGCTTGAACTAGAATCAAATTAATTGTGTTAGGGCAGACACATGACCCAAATATTTATACCAAACAAAAATCTACGTTATAGGCTTACTTTGTACGCCATTGGAATTAGAATCTGATGCCAAACAGTGAGAAACTCCGTATCTCCCATATCTATCTGATTCAGAGGTATATTGCAATTGAAACCAATACCATTCCCGGCACCAATCCAATTGTAATTCGATTCCTCCAAATGCGGCCAATAATTTCCATGTTCGTACCGATGGGTCGAGAAATACAGCACTCTGTAAGTCAATATTACACGAGTCACAGATTCTGGAAACGCTATCGGTACAAATATATTTAAACCCGTATTTAATTAATGATGTTGGTTTACCTCGGGTCTTCGTAGAACGTCTGCTGGGTTCCCTGACCATGGCAGAGATCGAAATCCACAATTATAATTTTCTTTACAGATCGAGTAGTCTCCAGAACTTGCTTGACCGCAACGGCAACGTTGTTAATGTTGCAGGATTCAGAGAATCCATCTGGCAATGCGTTATGACGTGATGGACGAACAATGGCCATTCCATTTTGAAGCTTTCCCTCGGCCACGCTTTTCACCAAATCAATAGTTCCACCACAGGCCAGTCGAGCTACTTCGGACGTACTTCCATCAAAGTAAATAGAATCGTAGGGTGCCATTTTCTCAGGAACCGTAGCGGTACAGGGCGAAAAAACTGCGTCAAGAATCTTAATTTGTTGTTTAGAGCGAACGGACATCAATTCATGGTTAGAAGCGAGTCTGGGTTTGATTCGTACGCAACGATCCAGGAGTCCTAATTCGGTACACCTGCATATGAGAATCAGATAATATATCTGCTAATAACAATATTTAATGGTTATATTCAGTTCAACTAGGGTTTACCGACCGTTCAATTATTGATGTATACCACAGCGGAGTCTCTGGGCAATTTGGATCCCATGGATTTCGGGGTTCGGTCAATTCAATGCCGTATAAGATTCCTGTCCGATTCCTGTATTCTCTTCTGAAACTCGACTGCGTTCAATTTCGGACAATTTTGTTCCTCGTCGAGGTCTAGATTTACCATGTCCGATGTCTGCCAAAGATTCTCTAGAAGTCGATGATCGAGTGATTTTTCGCCGCTCTGGTTGTGATTTTGAGTATCCACTGATAGTACTGATAGCTTCAGTTTCAACATTCTCCACTTGACCTTTTCTTCGTTTTTTCCCTCGCGTCTGAGGGGATTTGGTGCTTCCGGTAACGACGATATTTTCGGATTCTCCGGTGACCACGTTAGTGCAGTGTACTGGTTCCATGATTGTGACGAGGCCTTGCTGCGTTGCTCGGTCTTCTGTGATAACTAGACAAAATAAATAAAGCAAAAATTAAAATTGGTTATAGGTCAAGTGTATCGGAACGAAAAGTGACTGAAAGAGGCTTGTTTTTTTTTTCCTCAAAACGTTTTTTTACCACAAAGCGCAATATTTCGCCTGAAAATCAAATTTTCCAAATTTCTTGCGCCATAAATCACATATTTTTGTCTATATATAGCCAATTCCGTATATTTCCGCGAAGTTAACAACAGTTAAAACTTTGGGAGACAGCACTTCGGAAGAAGTGTCCAAGATACGCGGTGGGTATGGAATGTCCAACCAACCTATGAAGCGGTATTGGGTATTTCGGTAGAAATGTCAAAGAAACCGGTCAAGGATTGCTGTGTCCCAAACAGCACATTACTGCATTCAAAATCCCATTCCATGTCTACAACACTTCGTCCGAAATTCCAATACAGTAGCCACTAACCGTGTCGTTGTCGTAAATTGACCGAATAATCTAAATAAGATGTGCAAGCAATAATATCGGTAATTAAATGCTCGCGATCGGAAAATACAAAATACAGATTGGAAGACAGCTTTTTTACGTCCTCAACTGATAATTCAGACGCCGATGGATTTACTATTAACTAAAAGTTAATAAAACTTACCTCGTAAACTTGGAAATAGTTTAGAAAACTACGGGGCAAGCCTTCTATATGTGTTATATTAATACAGGCACCAGTACAGATCAATTTGGACACTTTTCGTACGTCTTACCGAGCCGAGAGTTTGAACCTAAATGACCGATCAGTATTCCTCAGTAGTGTTCGCTCAACGTCGTCCGTCGCGTAAAATGTGTAAATTATTTCGAAATGAAACTAACACAATACCAAGAAGTGTGCTCCAAACCAAGACCTTCTCAATTCGAATACATATGAAAAATGGCAAGTGACACAACAGCGCAGCGTTGTGACCTCGGACATAATTGCAAGAATGTGATCGCAAAACCTCTGACGACAAGAAACACGAAATGGATGCCAAAGCCTAACACCAAACAATGCCCGTGCACATGCGTGAGTCAACTTTTCAATGGTCAATGACCTTTGAGATGCACTTCACACAACGGTCAGGTCAACGCCTTTTTTTGGAACACCTCTCACAAATTAGAAATTCACGGTGCATGAGCATAAAGCGAAAAATATCCGCAGAGCTAAAACAAATTCGCTGTTTCCGAAATGACCAATTATTCAGCTTCGCTATACGCAAATATATTTTAATTATCTGGTTTTATTAAGTGTTTCGTCGTGGGAAACAAATTCATGGAACAGTTGATGTGCATTATAACTTCGAAACATTGAACACGATTTCTTTCAAAGGCAAATGTACAACTTAACATGATTTTTTGTATACAAACATAAACTTACAATTTTAGAGTTTAGAACCCCGACAAAACAATTGACCAACAAGGTCTTATATGAACGGAATATTACAGGCTATTGGAATCTCTCAATAGAATCCAGACGGAATATCACAATCGACAGCTATTTCTCTTGGAAGATGTTTCTGAAATGGCGCAAGAACTGTCCAGTATTTGGAATGAGTCGCCAGTACTTTCCGAATAGAATCCTGTGCAGAAAGTGCTATGCATTTCTTTATGGATATTGGAGGAAGGGGATCGCCAAGCAGGACACTGATGCACACGGCCATAGAACTGACAGTTGATGACTTAAGGTTGTAGTCCCCTTCCAGAACCAGGATGATTCGACCGTTGGCCAAGGGCATCAGCAAATTGGTCATATGTCCGTATCCTTCGGGAGTCAATTTGTATCCTGGATAAAACGAGTGCAACGAACAATAATTTATTCGTAATATAAAGAAAAAATTAAAAAAACGGATTATATACCTACCTCCAATTGGGTTATCCTTATTGGCGTCAAATCCAGCCGACACGAGAACGAGCTCAGGAGAAAACTCGTAAGCAATTGGGAGAATGATATTGGTAAAGGCTGCCAAGTATTCTGTATCAGTCATATTATGGTTATTCCACGGAATATTGACATTGAATCCTTCCCCAGCTCCTAGTCCAACAGAGTCGAGGTAAGCATCTCGATTTAATGGGTCGAAATGACCTAGGTCAAATCGGTGGAGAGATATGTACAGCACTCTTGGATCTTCTTCAAACATGTGTTGTATGTCATGTCCATGATGAAGGCCCCAATCAAGAATCAGAATTCTGGAATTAGTTCAATACCGGACCGAGGTATTACATTGGCATGCTTTGCCATTGTCGCCGAAATTCTAAACATCGATTAGCCTAAACGATATATATTGACTTACTTCGTTAGCTTATGCGTTTCAAGTGCATACTTGGCAGCGAGTCCAACGTTATTCAAAACACAAACATCACATGGAAATTCCTTTTCGGCAGGTTGACCTGGCGGTGGAACAATAGCAACTACAGATTGACACTCTCCAGTCATGACGCTGTCAACAGCCTAAAAGTGTGCAAAGTAAAAAATGTGTTTCAGGTCAGGGAATAATTCAGGTATTCAAATTATAGGCGACAAGAGACAAGAATATAATTTACCTGAATTACCGTACCAGCAGCATGCAATGCGAATTCATAATACGTTGATTTATACGGAATCACCGGAGATTTATACTTCCCAAGTTTAATCTGGGTATAGGAACTTAGCAGAGTTGTTTTTTGCATCTTGGCAATATGTTCTTTTTCAGTGAATTCAGTGTACAGAAGTCGCAATTCATCGTGCGTTGCTGGACGAAATTCAATTCGATGGCACTCTGCCACAATTTCGTTAGCGCCATTAGAGGCAAAAATCTTGAACGCTCTATTCGGATTTTTGGGATACTTTCTATAGAAAATGGAAGTTTCGAGCGTTAGTATTTGAATTTATTAACCGAAGCGAATTTTGATCAGTTTTGACTTTGACTTGAGGAAAACAAAGAAACTCACTCGTTTTCGTTTTTCCTATGTCCTAGCATGGCTTTTTCATAAATGAAACCAACTCGATATTTTGCTACCGCAAGTGAAGTATTAAAACATAATTGGTAGAACTGCTTGTCCAAATTAAGGCACAGAGCTGGGTCACAGTTTTGCGCTGGTTTACTTGTTTTTTCATCAAATGTTTGTAATGTCGGGAAATGAGCATTTCCGATAAACCATTCACGCTCGAACTCTTCCTTTTTCAAAAACAGTGAGGCTTTTCCTAAATCCCAATACTTTTGGAGCATTGCATGGGAATTCAAAATGGTCGAGGTTATCCTGTGACATTCATAGATATCATTATGTTAATTAAGTAATCTTACCAAGATGGTTATATTTCTAATTTATTATATTATTGATATTTACTCTTTGAGCGGTGATGAAATTGGTGGAATAATTGGACATGGGTCACCAAGCAAAGTTCGTAATGTTAGAGCGGCTGCCTCAGCCAAGGCCTTGGAACCATTATTATGTTCTTCTAGAATAACAACAAGTTTCCCGTTGGCCAAACCCATGAGGGGTCGGATAAGATGAGGATAGCACTGCGGATACATCTTCATTTCGCCCTATAATACCAACAGAAGTTAGGGTTAATTACCTGTCTCTAATTTTTCAGGATGTTTTAATACAATTTAGGAATTTGAGACAAACTTCTCGACAAACCAGCTCTGCATCAAATCCAGCAGAAACAATGACTAAATCGGGCTTGAACTAAAACAAATACAGTAAAAAGGGTGACAAGTGGTCAAAATATCTTAGCAACTTTAACTGAAAAACCAGAACCTAACGATTGACTTACTTGATATGCCATTGGAATTAGAACCTGATGCCAAACAGTGAGAAACTCTGTATTTCCCATCCCTACTTGATTCAGAGGAATATTGCAATTGAAACCCTTTCCATCCCCGGTACCAATCCAATTGTAATTCGCTTCTTTCAAATGTGGCCAATACTGTCCATGCTCGTACCGATGTGTCGAGAAATACAGCACACTGGAAGTAACAATTATATAACTATACGATTCAGATATGGAATCGATACATCAATGGTTGAAATTAGTTTGCGAAGAAGCATGTTTACGAAAACCTATAGCGCAATGTACAGGGTTGCACGAAAGTTTTGAATCACCCTCTTGGTAATACTTCCGAAAATTGAACAATGACACGATATACCAAATTATAAAGCGAATTTCATGGCGGATCTAATGGCGCAATAATATTTTGGATTTTCTTGCAAGCGGCCGCTGTACAGCCCAAGAGGGAGAGAGCGATTGGCTCAGCGGCGACCCATCACCCTCACAGAGATTGGAGCAAAACTCGGTTCACTGCGAAGATCGCGACCGAGCGCGGCTTGAGGTTCCGTGACATTTGAATGTTCCAGAAAGCAGGTTCTGAATGATTTGCTTATTGACACAAGTAGGTCGGTGAAGGGTTTGGATCAATTTTGCATCGATTTAAAATACGTCCATATTATGGTGGACCCTGGGTGGACCATTCAAACAGCTGGAAGAGCGAAAATTCTAACTTTTTTACTATTTTGCGCTGCACAGTGGTCGCTTTTAAGAAAAAAGAAAATATTATTGCACCATTATATCCGCCATTCCTTGATTTTTTTTAAGCTAGGGTTTGTTCGTCATGTTTCTTCGCAATACCGTAGAGATACCAATAACGGTATATTCGGGCTAGATTAGGGTAACCTCGGGTCTTCGTAGAACGCTTGCTGAATTCCATGTCCATGCCGAGGATGGAAATCTACAATTAGAATTCGCTTCATCAGTTTGGCAGTTCCCAGAACTTCCTTGGTAGCAACAGCGACGTTGTTAAAGTGGTAATTTCTGGAAAATCCATCCTTCAAGGAATTGTGCTCCGGTGGACAAATAATTGCCATTCCATTCAGAAACTTTCCCTCGGCCACACCTTTTACTAAATCAATGGTTCCACCGCAGGTAAAACGAGCTACTTCGGACGTATTTTCGTTGAAGTAAACTGAATCGTACAAGGACTCCAACTTCTCGCTTTGTTCATCCGTTTGGCACCGCTTGGAAAATCCATCAAAAACTGCTACCGAAATCACCTCGTCGTCAGTGGCGAGTCTGGGAGTAATTCGTTCACAACGTTTCAAAAGTCCCAGCTCGTCACACCTACATTATGAGAATCAGGCAAATATATGCCTATAATATACTGCGGTCAATTAAATACGTTTTGTATTAATATATAATTTAATTGAAAGTGAACCATGTAATGGTTGAGGTGTACAGCTGCGAATTCTCAGGACAATTCGGATCCCACAGATTTCGGGGTTCGGTCATTTCGCTACCGTACATGACTCCAGTTAGTCTAGGTATCTCGGTTCTCAATCTCTGTCTTCGCTTCTCAGGTAATTCATGAAACTTGATAGAGAGGTTATTTTCAGAATCTCTAGCTACCACGACCACAGTATTGCCATGAAGTTCCCGTAGTGGTTCCATTATTGTAAAGTTGCGACCACTCTTTGGGTTCAGAGAACACTTTTTTCGTTGTCCGGCCTTGCCTTGCCACTTGCGATATATCTTGATAGATAAGGAGAGCACCGATAAGTATAATCGATTATGAAGCTTAGCGTAAAAAACATAGCAATGGGATCCGGTTTGGTTCGATTAGGTCAACATAGCCTAACCTGACATAATCCAAGATAATTTAACCTAACTTAACATGGTTTGTACCATCTACAATTAGAACATATTTTCACGCTTGTAATGTTTTTTTCACTGTTTCTTCGCAACACCGATTTCTTCCGACTGATAACCCAGGACGCTGCTGGATTTACTAGTAGAAACTAAAACTAAATACAACTTACCCCAGAAACTTCAAAACAGTGTTGAAAACAATGGTAGCGGTAGCCCGTAGGTCAAGGTAAACGATGTACTTCTTATGTAAACGATAAGCAAGCACAGCACAAATCTCAATTAACAATTAACCGGTTTTCAGAGCTCTAAACGAGGTTCGTATTCGATTATGAAGAATTATTTTATTGAACGGCGAAGGTTATGATGCCGCCGGAGAAAACATAAACCGATCGTGATGTGATGATGATACGAGACGAATGCCAAACGCCGAGGAATCTTTCCTGCCCATGCGCGAGTTAAATGATTTATCAAGGGTCAATGACCCATCCTGAGTTTCATGCTTCGTTTAGGTCAAAAGCCTTGTAGAAACGCATTCTTCAAATTGAAACTATGTGCAAAAACGCAAAATCTAACAAAGTGTTTACAATCTACCAGTCTTAGAAAACCACAATATTATATCTACGAATAGTTATTTCGAATTCCGCGAGTTTATTTGATTCTAGACATGAGATAAGGTGAATTATTTAACAAAATGAAACTTAGTTGAAGGTACTTATTTAGTCAACTCAATATTGTAATCCACCACAGATTCCAAATGCACAGTCTGCTCAAGTATGTTCTGCAATGCATCATCAAAAGCTCGCCGAATTTTCTGAAAATAAATAAACCAATTTCATCTTTAGTTAAGCAGTAAGCATATGCTATACACTCATGAAGTTATTTTGGGTCATTAACCCTATTTACATTTTGATCCTTGTAGTGGACCACCTCCTTGCAAGCACAACACCAAACCAGCTGAGTGTCGTTGCACATTATGATCATGTGACCGGTTGCCGTTGAGTGCTGCAAAATGTGTTCGATCGGATCTGTAAAGCAGAAGGCCTAAGGCCGGAACAATAAAATTAATGGAAGCTAATAAATACAGGATTATAATATGCATTATTTCCTAATCTTTCATCTTTACCGGAATTTCGCATGCACAAACCATAAAACCCAAACGTTAGATTCTAGAAAAACTAACACTGCTAATATCGTTATACATGGAAGAATAAAACTACTTATCAGATTGAAATCCTGATTTCGCTCATTCCTAATGCTCTAAACCAAACCCAAACTCGATCTCATATTATTAGCATTGGCGGTCATGATTGTTTATGCTAGCTAGATCTAGAAACGTATCTATAACTGTAATCCATCGGTATGATATATGAGCTACTTACCTTGTAGCAGATTAAACAAGTAAAAGTTGTCACAGTTCCCCTAGAAGAGCCTGGACAATTTTCGAACTGACAAATTCCAGTAAGGTCAACCCCGTCCGCGGGAGGTCGTTCAACGCTGTCCAAATGTGGACATTCTCCAGCACCCGCTGCCATAGGTTTCTCCAACAAGAGAAATATTATCTTGACCTTGATCTTGACCACTTGTGGCGACACCGAGTTAAATAGAAAAGGAATACATAATCAGAAAAAACACATCTTTAATTTAAAATGTCTCCTTTTCAATCCGGCCGAATACGGATAACGGATAAAAATCTTTTATCCTATATCCGACATCATCACGACAAAACGATACTAAATCGTAAATCGCTGAACCGGTTCACCGTTATAATTTACTGTTATCGTTTAGGTTATGTATGTCTAGTTTAGGGTCCGAGCTCGAAATCGCTCATTGGCCGAAATGAAAAATCGACTACAGCCCGAAATAATATACTAAAGTTAATGCAGGAATTAGACTATGAGCTCCAAATTAATTATGTCATAACCTAACCTTAGTTATCCAAGCTAGATGCACCTATTCGAACAAGGTTAGATTAATTTATTTTATTATAAGTACTGCTGAAGACAAAAGACAAAAAAAAATTGAAAAAATTTGTCTTATAAAAGAATAAATAAAATCGTTCTAACCTAGCCCTAACCAAAATAAGGCTCATATTTTGGAATTAAATTATGTTATGTTAGGTTGACCTACAAGTAGCAAGCAAATGCTTTAATAACTAACTAGTACTTAACTGAAGATATTACCAGTACCGGTGGTTGCCGGTAATAAAATATGAAATATATGTATATGAAATACCTACAAATTAGGAAAACAAAGAAAATCACGTTTGCATTACGTCTGTACCGTGTATTACCTTTGACCACGCGCGTCGCCGGTTGTCGCTCGTTGAAGTGAACAGGTGACCTGATGCCTGACGGGTAACCCACACGATTGACAATGGAAACCAACTGAACGAAACTGACGAATCTGACGATGACAGATGACAGAAGTTGAAGAATGTTTTTTTTTTGGATTTACCATTATTCCCGCGTTACGTAAAGCTTGCCTCTTCTGGTATGGCGAGTTTAGTAGAGCATTTATTTCATAATTCATAACGTTTATTTCATAATCATAGCATACACATAACGATACGGAGTGCTAAATCACAGAAAATTAAGACAATTAATCAAGTGTGTAGATTGCGATTTTACAGACTTGTGACGGTGCATTAATGTATGACCAACGACCTAATTATAAGATAAGCGTTGGGAAACGTATTTTACACAAGCTCTGACCTGCGAGAGTTAAAGCCCTCTGGGTATAAGACGAATCCACGACTACTCATAGCGGCCCAACTCATAGCGCCCAACTCATAGCAGCGACACCACTCGTAGCGGGTCCAATTCATAGCGACGACTACTCATAGCAGGCATAATTCATAGCGGCGACTATTCATAGCGGCGACTATTC
>JAQFYT010000665.1:0-22156 GCA_034694925.1 Ceratophysella denticulata
GGTTGAATAAAGACAGTTCATGTGCAGAAATCGGCCGCACTATGCTAATTTTGATTAAATTTCCATGACAACACGATCATTAGCCGTGCAAAAAAACCGCCTATTATTTTTAGACAGACAGTAGTCTGTGACAGTTTATAAAGAGCCTCGTCACGCAGCAAACAACAAAAACCAAAATTCAGAAACAACCAGTTAGTTTAGTTTAGTGACTAGGACGATGACCAAGGTTCATCCACTCACATTCAAGAGCAACACCAACTGAAACTGAACTGATAACGAAAATATGGAAAGTTGAAAGTGACTTTTCTGACTCTGACATCTGAGGTCATCTCAATTTTTCAAGCCATCTCAAGCAGGCGGAGCGGAGGAGTGTCAGTCAGCAGTAGTCACTATCAATATGTACACAATCACAATACATTGCATCACCTCATTTCATTAAGTATTTAATATTCTATTTAACATTTCCTGGGCTGATAATTTATTAAATTCGTTGTTACCCTGTTCTAGATCTCTTTCACTGGAATCTAGCCAGAGTGGCGTTAGTGCTACATTAAATTGAGAGGTCCGATTCCGATGGCTGCAGCGGATGTTGACGTAATGATGGTCGACTTCATTAACGGGTGAGCTATATTCTCAAGATAACAACGGTTGACCCTTGTAAGTTGAGGGTGGTACGAGTTCCTAGTCGGATGTGTAGCTCCAAAGATCGTGTACCAAGTTTTAAATAAGAAATAGGGTTGTCTACTGTTCCTTGATAAAATGACTAATATGCAATTTTTTAAAACCACTCTCTGTAGCCGAAAACGTGGTCGCAGTCCGCCTGATATGGATGATGAGTGTGCACCAATTTCTAAGAGAATTGCTGGGCTGTCTCTGGATCACTCAAACAATCAGAATCACGCAAGACCCGTCCCGCATCCAGCTGAAGTCTTGTCAGATAACCGTCAAGCTCAACAATACCTTTCAATTTCCAACCACGAAAACGGATACCCTCAGCTCCAAGACTTGCAGATCAGAAATGGAAACACATATTCACATGCTCAGGGAAGTCATCAGGAATCCCATCTTCAGCATCCGATTGTGGATCAACAGTCTAGTCCCTACGTTCAAGAGTCACATCCTTTTCAAGAACAACACGGGATGCAGCAGCAGAATTCCGTCTCTAACCAGTCACTCGCACAGAATTCCCCTTACGCCACGATATATCCGTACAACCCCGACATTGAAACCTCTGCGCACTACAGACAGAACGAAGTATTGTATCACTGTTACCTTGAACGAACTCAACGACACGGAAGAACCCTCCACCCATCATTCTACGAAAGACAATAGCTATATTCTCGTCAAATTCTCGAGTTCATAACGATCTTGCTTGAGTGTTCTGCCATTTATCATATCAATAATTATTCCTGATAAAACGGGTGGTTAATATTCAGCCATTTCTAGATATAATTACAGCATTATCCTAATTTCTCCGTAGGTTAGCGTGTACCATCTTCAAGTACTCTGACTTACAAAAGCTAATCTCATCTTGTATATAATTCTGGTAATTGTAAGCCAATATGGAAATCGAAAACCGGATTGTTAGCGTTAGTATATTGACTATTACCAAAGACATTGGAGGTAATAATACGCGTTTTAAACTTTTAACCAATAGAGAATAAGTACTACCTTACCGAAACGAGTGGCTATACGTGTGTGTACTATTTTACAGTTAGATTATTCCAGAATAATTTACTATTTAATGTATGCCATAAGCCTAAAATACCTACAATGAATTAAACGAGACCATGCGTCAAGGCCGTATTAAATTAAAGCCGATATTGGTATAAAATCCGAGAGATATAGAAGTGCTAATAACAAGCTGACAGGCATATGCTCTTCATACCTTTCTTGCTAGTACAAAAATCAGTTTGCGATGGTTGTTCATTTTGTATTGAATATACTAGCCCGTACGTCACCTTTGGCTCCTGCAACTGAAACCATGACTTTGTAATATCAAATCTCGGTTGTTGCGCCGTTTTGCACAGGATCAAATAAAATAACCCATGACCCGTTGCGTATGACCCCGGGACACTGTGACCCATCTTTGAATTTGTCCTTTCTTTTGTCGATAAAAGTTTTTGCTTCAAGGTCCAACGTGCCGAATCAATCCAATTAAAGGGTTTACATTTACAGACGGACATATTTGAAACATGGCATTAATTATATACATATAGCTGTCGATATTATTTGATTTGGATACAGATTCATCGATTACCCTTATCGTAACTCCTGAAAAAGCATATTCCATGTAACTTTCAAAATGAGGGTAGGGGCTACAAACAACTTTTAAAAGAAAGCATTTTCGAAAAACTTACCAACCTTTAATTTTTTCTTACTCAACAGGAATGCGCTCATGAAAAGGAAAATGAACCGAATCATACCGAATGAATGTTAGGCTGGAATGCACAATCATTTGATAACCTTGACCCTGTGGTCATAGTAAGCTGACCTGGTCATAAATCCCAACCCCGGTCACGAGGAGGTTCGAGATCCGAGATCCGAGATCCGCTGACCTTGACCCTGTGGTCATGGTCATAGTCAAAATTTTGTCATTGTGCATTCGGGCCTTAGAGTAGCAGCAAACGCATGACAAAGTGGAGGAAACATCTCATTTCATACTTTCACCCAGTCAGTCAGTCCACTCGACTCGACTCGCTCTGTGAAAACTGGGATAGGGCATTGCTCTTTCTCTCCATTCCCTTCTCAATCTGGTCCAGTATTTTATTAGCGTTGCGATTTTTTAGGCTTCAGGGAGGATAAGGACACCAAACCTGCTCAGAACCGCTGCTCGAGCCTTCTCTCGTGTCGTGACTTCCTAAAGCCCAATTCCGCCGAGTACAAACTTTCACCATTTTTTTCTTCTCGCAGTGAAAGCTGCTTTCTCCGTCGAGCTTTAAAAATCCATTTGAATATGGCAGTGAATACAATTATAACGTTATTAGAAAGAAACTAGTATATCTGCATGTTTTCGCAGATTTTTCAATACTCGAGTGAATTATGAATTTAACTAGTTATCAATTCACTCATTCGACACATCAAGAAACCCTGTGGGCTGGATTTTGATATTAAAATGGGAACTCGTGCTGCAGCATGTGAGTCGCTCCATTGCTCCATCATACGATTTACATATAAAAACCGATTATAGATTATAGCACAAAGCGTAACCACAGAATTAAATTTCATTTTGTGTCGCGAATGACGCCGATTTGTCTTTGTTCAACATCAAACGCCATATATTAATGTTCTTCCAAACGCCATATTTTTAGTTACTGCAAAGATTCGGAATCTTCAAGATTACCAAGTCCGGCTTACCAATGGCGTCATGCCACTACCTACTGGGTTCGATATTGCAAATACTCTCAAGCATTTTTCACAAACTCTCCTGGGTATGAGGAAGCATCAGTTCTTCCGACAGCACAACACGCAGTTCCAGTTTGGAAAATATAACTGTGTTCTGGTTTTGTATAAATAGTTGTATTGAAGGATGTTCCGGATTTTCCCCTGGAAATGCTCAAGTCCAGAACGGAGGACGCTGCACGGCTACAACTTTTTCCTAATCTGAACTACAAGGAGCTTTTTGGAGTTGTGGTTCAACTAATTGATGTGGCTCCAGTCGTTCAGTTTGGAATGCAGGGTGAGGAGATTATTTGAAATAAGGCCGATTGATACTGCAATTATTATGCTGTTTTTAATTGTTCAGCATTTGGCCAGTCGATCCTTCAAACAATTGCCTGTCTACTTCCATTCCTGGACTACGAGTCAATTTCCACACTTCCGTACATTGTGGCCGCGTCCCTTGGAACTTTCCCTTGTTCTCTTCACCAGGACATTATCGATCTACTATGCCACTACCTACTTCCTTTTACACTTTGTAAGATACCCTGTAATTTGAGCTGATACATCATGTAGGTAATACTTATCATGAAAAATACAACTAAATCTGAATTATTCTATTTTACTGAATTCAGACAACTGTCATGAAACTTTGGATAAATTCAGCTATGCTGCACAATCCGTATCGGCTGTACTGATGATGGTACTGCAGAATACAACAAGTTCCGGTAAGGTACTATATAGGTATTATTAGACGTTTTTCCGAGCCGAATCGTTCAAACATTGTAACTCTCATAACTTAACCAGAATTCCATAGCCAAGTCATGGAGTGTATAATGAGTCTCAAACGGGATGCGGTCAAAGACGTGTTTTGCGTGATTGCATATGGAACACTTGAAGCTCGGAATGTTGCAATTAACCTCCTCGTCTACTACTGGCCTCACTGTAATTCAACTTTGTACGATCGTCGAAGTATTAATTTCAAGTTCAACGGTAAGACAAAGCGTTTTTTGTCGCTTTAAAGCACTAAATACTCCAATATGTTCATGAATCAGTCCAATATATTACGGATAGATACAGATAAATTAGTATTTAAGACAGGAGAGAAATATTTTTAACTACCAGGAATATATGTATCTGTCGAGGATTAGATAGATTAAATTACTTCTAAAGCAAATAAACAGGAACAGGCGGCTCTTTCTTATCTGATGAACGATTTTTTTCTGGGAATGAAATGGATAGGCTGGAAGACCCCGACGTGCAAGAGTGAGATGTGCAGTATAAACAATGCGGGAGGCTGTGCAGATGCTGTCAAGATCTGTCTGGATCATTCGGTCGGAGTCGCTCTTGCACCCGAAAATCCGCCGCCGCTCTTCCTTTGCCAAGAGTGTGCGACCCGGCTTCAGCACGAGCAAACAGATGCTGTAAATCATCTTTACGACGTCTTACAACCTATACAACAGTTCTCAATTACATGTGAAAATAAGGTCAGTGACTTCACTGCATCGGAACTGTGTTTGCATAACATATACATATTTGGATTTTTATGGATGTCATTCAATCTTAACTATAAATCTGATTTTAGCAGAGAGTTTCACTTTTCACTCTATATCTGTATACTGCATTATACATAGCTCCATTTCAAATAGCTCAAATAGCAAACTTGTACAGATATTGAATATCCGGATACAATCAGAAATTGACACCGGGATAAACCAGCATCTGTATCCATCTATGATAATTTTTGAGAGCACTAATTTACAACCATTTTCTTTATTACATCAGAATTGTCGATCCGAGAACAAAGTTGCTCTGACGATCTGTTTCTCAGCTGAGTGTGCGAGTTACAATGGTACAAAGCCAATTCGATACTGCGCCCAATGTCACTCGATCCGTCACAACAATCGACGCGGAGGAGACCATGTATTTCATCAATGTCTTCAAACTCCGCTTAAAATGGATAATACGATGCTCAACTATGAAGTTGAGGCCATTGTCAGGTGCAGGATCATTTCGAACTCCAGCATTCATAAAACGTTCGTTGTTTTCATATTTCCAAAATTCATTTCGTGATATCTTTGAAACAATAGTTTGCTGTTGGAAGCCGAACCGCTCACAACGCGAGGAGGAGTGAAAGAAACTCTAGATCAGCAAACACGACTTCGGCTTTTCACCGATGGGGAATTTACAGATCCGATCCCAATTGAGGAGAGACGGTTGATGGGTCGATACGGAATTTGGCTTCTGGTCGGATTCTTCAATCCAGAGGACAATATTCCTAAAGATGTGCTGGGTCGTTTGCTTTCCGTTTTGTTTCAATGGTTTAACACTACTGCTTATCTTGGGGACGGTACAGTTTCTGACTTTAGTTAATTCTCACTGGAATATACAGTATATGAAGTGATGGCGTATCGCATTTGACCTAAAATTGCGCTGTCAACGGATTTTTGTAGATCCCAGCGCTAATGCACTGGAACGGCTTAAAACTGACGTTGTCTGTCCATGGTTAAGACGCGTGATTAAGAATAACTTCGACACATTCGTTTCCTGTTTGCTTCCGCATCCTCCGGAATTTGCAAGGGTTGGAGGGCATTGGTAAACGGAATTAGACTAAACCCATACATATTTTTGAACTTTCACCAATAACCAAGTGTACTATATATCAAATACTATTGATTTCATCTGCAGGGACGTCATTTCGTCTCGTACATTTCACCTTCGTGAAGGTTTCAACCGTATATTTTGCCTCGTTCCCTACGAGGTAATCTCGGCTGAAATATGGAGTCAGATAATGCCAAATTGGATGGAAGCAGTGGCATCGGAAGTTCCAGAGGAAGAAATGTCGGATTTGAAAATTATTCTGAGGTAAAACTTGGATTTTTCAACTAACAACTAAAGTTATTGTAATCAAATCACGGGGGCTAAGAAAGGCTTCAAATTACTCCCTCACCAACTGTTTTCAGCAAAGTGATGGATCCAGAGATGAATCCACTGGGATTCGATGCAAGACAAATGTATCAGTTTATTGCGGTACGATTTCACTTGACGTCACACAAGGTGAAGGAACAGGCCTTGCGCTGGTTACAAGTTTTGTCCAAATTGGAAATCGTCATTCCGCTCTACTTCATTTTCTCCATATTCCGGGAGGGAATTCGGGTGAATAAACCGGTAGAGAAAGTTTCGAAGCGTGGGAGTGTCTCGACCGACACCGCTAAGGATGTAATCGGTAAGTTTCATCATATGTAAGTAGCTGTAACTCAAATTACAGATGATCTAGTACTGACACTTAATCTAAATTGCAATCTGTGTCCCAAGCCGCCATTTGTCAGGACGATTCTCGAAACCCATCTTCGTTATCCGATGACGAGGAGAGCGTGGCGTTGCATACGGAGCAGCAAAGTGATAGTGAACTCATGCTATCGTCTTTTATCTTTATGCTGGATATTACACTGAAGCAGGTGTGTTCCTAAACGTTTTGTGTATTTACTCCAATAGTAAATGCATACGTTAAAAATAAATATCGAGGATTTCCATTGGATTTAGTTGGAACTGCAAGAAGTGGAGCAACACAAAGGGCTGCAGACTTTGGTGGCCAAGGATGCCATGATTCTACTCCACAACATGGTCGCCATGCCCTGGCCTGGAAAGCATACGTGTCACAAGGAGCAAGAATGTCAATTCTGTGAAATGGCAGTCTTGTGGTACCAGCTTGCACTGGAAATCGTGCAAAAACTAGCACCACAGAATCCGGCAATTGAGGCAGATGTGCGTAATATCACTATTTTATCATTTCAGGCACAAATGTACACATGAAATGTTATTCAGGTTCTTCTAAGTCCTGATGGCGAATTTGGAAGCAAATCATTCCCTGAGGCCGAGAGAAAGTTAGATGTGAAAGTCGAAACTAAGCCATCTGTTTCCCCGAAGGAAACGATGAGCCTCGAAGGCGTGATGGCTCACATGCCGCAGGTAAGGCTGAATGTCGAATCTTCCTGTTACACTGAAGCAGAATTAAAACTTGTTTAACTAAATAAGTATCTTGAAAATATTAGATACTAACCGCAACAGTTGAAACAGTATCAGACTTGGACTTGGCTCCAATTATGCCATCGGAAAAAATAATGCGAGCTGTTGCAAGGGCTGTAACAATAACTGAAACGGAAACGGGTAAATTCCACCATACTATTTAATGACGAATATTCCAATTCCATATCCATGTCCATTTTATTATAACGCTACAGCCAGTGCTACTGTTAATATCGCTGCCGCGACTTTGATGGATGGTGATGCAGACACCCTAAGCGGAAAATCTGAAGAATCAGGGAAGGACTTCTGGATGACCAGCGTTGGGAGGTTCAAGTTCTCTATTGAAGAGCTTCCACCAGCTATTCAGTTCACCTACCAACTGCTCAAGGTGACATAGCTTAGTGACTGAATTGTGACAGAACAACAAATAATTGTTCAATCTTGTATATGCCTGCGCTTATTTCTTATACAGAAAATTCCTGATGAAGAAGACTCAGAAGTACTCTATCACTTGCTGAAATGTCTCAAGATTCTATTTATTCATGGAGAGGTTATGTTAAAAGCATCCAAGGAAAATCTAGGATTCCTGGTCTGGAGTCAGGAAAACCTACTGATTAAAAAGTACAAACCATGTCAAATTTACCGGATTTATATTTAACTGTCGTGGGTAAACGTTTAAAATACCATGTTTCGTGTTCTTAGCCTATGGGAACTAATGGATGCAGAGTACAGCCAGATTTGTGAACACGCAGTTCCAATCCTGCTTCACTGCATAACGCTCCCAATTGGAGCGGATGTATTCTGGAAACAAATTGAAGAAGAATTTCATAATCCAGACTGGAGATCACGTTTTACTGCTGGTAAAGTTTAACGGTTACTTTCGAAATATCGAGATATCCCTTTCGTTCATGAGACTAGGTATGTTCATCTCACTATTCGGTATTTTCAGTTGAGCGTGTAATTACAATTACCCGTTTTCTGGACACTCATCCAACTCAAAACAGTCAAGCGCTTCAAACGGCTATGGCGAACGCATTTTGCTATGTTATCGCATCACTGGACGATCCGCATGTTGCCGTCGCACAACGGACTGCACTGTATTTGGGAACGATTCATGATTCCGCTATGCAGGTGAGAGACCGGGATGCAATAACATATTGATTTAATTTCCTGGCATTTAGCTAATTAAATATGACCTTTTTTCAGAGTTTACTCTTTTGTCTGGAGTCCCAATTCGATACAGTGGTCGTGGATCGACCGGTCATTCTCCAGTCCCTCTATTTACTACTCAACTCTGTGAGCGATCGGAAAATATTGCGCTGGGATTTCTTCTTGAACTGTTTCGATACTTTGTATTTAGAAGCTCAAGTCAATTTGGAGCGGAGTGGGGAAGTTGCATTTATGAGAGGTTGGTGAAATGTTGAAAACACGTGACAAGATTCAACGACAAGCGTTAATTATTTTAATTAATTTTGCTTCAGATATGAGAACTGTGGAAGGACACGCGGAGTACTTTGTGAAAAAACTGACAAGAGTCCACGAGGGCTTGAACAAGGCAGAAAATCCGCAAAATTCTGGACGCACTTTGTTCTCGAGCCTTGGAAAGAAGTGGCCGTTCAAAAGAACAATGTCTGTTCCATTGTTCCCATTAAAACAAGGTGGGTAATCGTAACGGAGATCATCCAAGTAGGTACCGCTAAAATTAATTTGAACTGGACCTAAGTTACTTGATTTTGGGTCTATAGATAAATATTCCAGGCAGGGTTCCGCACCGCTTCTTCGAAGGAAGGGCTCTCGACATGGTGTCGGTAAGACACCAATTGTAAACTGTTCTGTTAGAAAAAATTACTACGTAAATACCATACCTAATGTTAATCATGTTTTTGGTTTCAAAATATATAGATGCTCATATTCACGGTCTACTGAGTGGAGAAGATTCACATCTGGTTCCTTTCTTTCCACGGATTGTCGAATTAGAAGAAGCGGATAAGGATACCATACATCTCCTTGTATTCTTGTTCATGCAATTTCTTTCAAGATACAATCGTGGGGTACGGCTATGTGACAAACTATAAGCATTACTAATTAATTATACCGAATTGCTAATACTAATTTGAAATATTATAGCCGATTCCAAGCGACAATAAGGCGCTGGCAAGAACGCAAACTGCAGTCCTCCGACACTTGACCATGTTGCTAGGTCACAATTCACAAGACAAAACATTTTTTCTCACACCGGCCAAGCTCCGCTCGTCCCCAATACTCAACTCCTTCATTGCAAATCTTCCGCAAGCTCTGGATCAGAATTTCAAGGTAGGAGCCACCATTATTCCACTGTCCCTCACTATCCTACACTACGTTCCGGCTCCGAACAAAGCTGCTGGAATGCGACCACATCCCTTTTACTCTCTCTGGTACTTGGAACCACATGTCCGAAGATACTGGCTTACTTCACTCATTGTTATTCTCTACAAGGTAATTCATTCAACTGGCTAGGCTCAATTTGTTCAACAGTGTCAAAATGATTACTGACCAACGTTTGATTAAATGATTTAGTATGAGTACGGACTTGCACCACTCTCCAGCCAAGTCCAAACAGTCGTACGCGTTATTTTGAATACATTGAATGCGCAAGAGCATCGGTGCAGACCGTTACCAGCAACATTAGTTTTGGACGAACCGTCAGCTCGTTCGCGTGGTAAGAACCTATATCGCATCGTGCCAAGTGCCAAGTCTAAGCTCCCAAATCCGTTAAAAATCCAAGTTGTATAATTTTAATATTTCAGATATGAGTCAGATAACCTTGAATATGGGGGATCTGGATCATATTGCTGAACACGACACGCCTCCAACTATGCCATTGAATATGCAGCTTGCAAATGTTAGAGAACCTAGAAAGAGCTCCAGCAGCTCAATTCGGCAAAGGAAGGGTGCTGTTATGATGGAGTCTCTCGAACTTATGTAATCAATTACTTTGTATAAAATGTGAGTCTAAGCTGTAGCTCAGATCCATGATACCAAATTTCATTGCGTTTGAGCTTAGGTCATCTGTGGATTCCACTGACATTGAACCTGAATTGGCGGCCATTCCGGAATCACCCAAATCCTCGGATTCAGCTGGAGAAATGGTCGGTAGAATTTCTTACTTCTTTTTTAGCACGTACCGAATGAAATTAATCGGTTGTGGTTCCTATCTATTATATAGGGATCCTACAGGGATCTCGTGTTTATGGACAAATCAGATTCCCAACCACAAGCCGTGAAGCCCAGGTTCGAAGAAGTGGGCCGATCTGAAGAGCCATTTCATCGCGCTGTGCAAGCGGAGACGGCAAAGGTGGTTGACTCCTTCAGTCTATTCAATCCCGGACTTATCGTAACTTCCGCTCTGCCACAGGAGAGTAAGTCGAAACCAGGTCTCTGGTTCTTGGGCGGGGGTGGTGGCGGGGACGGGGATTCCAAGTCATCGTCCTCCGGAGCGAGTAGCAGTGCAAGCAAGAGTGGGTCCAAGGGTATTGTCGGAGAATTCCCATGGCATCTCAGCGTCCAAGCCGCATTTCAAATCGCTAAGATACCTGCTCCACCATTGGAACGACTCCTGCCAGTTGGATTCAATCCACCACCGTTATCTCCAACTGTCAAATCACTTTCTCGTGGAAGTTCTCTAACTAACCCCTACGAATCTCCTGAGTCCCCAATGTCCAAAATGGATATGATTAGTATAGGTAAAGCTCCTATAGCGATTGCTGTTTCATTTTGGCCCGACTTTCTGATAATAACTGACTCTCCAATTAATTTCCGTTATTGTAGGCCCAACTGTTCGAATTGACGATGATGAGGGAATGCATCCTCCGTTAATTGCCACCGAAACTGCAACATATATTGAACGCCCGCCGGTTGAACGGTTGCTGTCGACTGGACCTGACGGAGAAATGCAAGGTAGGTATTTCGTAATATAATAATGCGTTGTGCACAGTTTCTTTTCGTACGCAACATTACGCAGCACCAGCAGCGAGCATTATCATTTCCGAACGCTATCATTTCGCTTTTGGCTTGCCAGATGAGCAATGGAAGGCCTACCAGAAAAGTGATTCTCTTTCTAAAGGCTCCCCGAAGAAACTCGTCAAGCAGTCTAATGTCATAGACTCTGATTCTGCATTCGAAGCTCTCAAATCCGAGGATGGCATAAAGAAGCCTGAGGATGGAGCCAAATCCGTTGGATTTGCGTAAGTACAATTTTGGAAGGTGGGCCGATCCAGTGACGAAAATGAAATTAGGTAACTAGAAATTTTACCTTCTACCATTTTCAGGGCTCACGCTTCAGAGTCCACAGGAGCTTCGAGGCAGCACTTGACCGGTCTGCGTCAGAGTAGCTTTCGAGTCGGAGATGATTGCATTCAGGACCGTTGTGGTGACTGCGGATCTGTAATTGAATCTTTCAACAATGAAGAACTTGGATTATGTATAGTAGCACTTGAAACATTTATTCACAAAGAACCCTCACTGGCAGCACCGCTGATGCCCGAGATTCTGAAAGCGGTAGCGAGGTTCGTCTATAGCTCATTCCTTGAGGCCGCATTCCGATTTTCTGATAAAAACGTTTGAATAATCATGTCTGTTGTCTCTAGAATCGCTGTGAAGCCACTATTTCCTTGGCAAGCGGAGAGCAATGTCTACCTGCCTGGCGGAGTATCCAGCGTAGCGCATCAGTTTCTCCGATGTGTACTCCATCAACTTGCACCATACGGGGTTTTTTCACAACTGTTTCAAACAAAATTTCCTGGTAGGTACAGAAATGATTCTCGCGTAAGTTTTTTCGGTAATATTTTGCATTTCGTCCTAATGATATTCGTATCACCAATTTCAGAACGCACGAAAGTTGAGGTTTTCAAGGCGATCGCGTATGCCCTAGCTGACTTCAATGAATTGAATCCTGTAGCCCCGTTACATCTTCTACTCGAGGTTAGTTTCCAATTCAAACAAGCATATTGTTGCAATTATCGAACCAGAACTGCTGCCTAAAATCGGTGCAATAACAACATTCACAGGCGCTGAATGCTAGGAAAAGCTTGGTGGTCGACACACTTGTACCTATTATCGACAACGTTGCTGCTTATTTGGAATGTCTTCCTTTGGAAGCCGCATCTCCAACCTGGAGTGCAGTAATTCCGCAATGCGACATATTTCTCAGAAAACTCGTCGTATTGCTACCGGTAATGACGGGCGTGGATGGACTCCTGCGTACCATGAGTTGTCTCTTCCGGCTTCCCGGAATTTCGGCGTTCAAGGTAATCAGTATTATCAATACCTAAGTCTAATATCTAATGAACATTTCTGATATATTGGAAATTCAAACAAAGTTATACTTTTAAAATGTTATTCTACACTATACGTTTCCCAGAGCATACTAGATCCATTTTCGAAAGTATTGAGCTTCAGTATTCAAAACTATGAACTGAAGTACAACTCAGTTTTAGACCTTTGTCACTTGTGTCAGCGTGGTTTCATGAGGGTAAGCAATTTAAAGTTTTAGAACTTCCTCGTATCCATACCAGAAGAGTTTACATGAGTAAAGCTAGATATAAACTTGGTATTTGTACTCCAGGAGAGAGAAAAATTGCTGCTCACTCGAATTACAGTGTATGAATTAGTGCAAGCCATGAAATTCAAAACAGATATTCCGGATAAGAATTTCCTTCTGCTCTTAACCCTGATTTTACAGGTATCTTCCACTACTTACAACTCAATTTATAGGCAATTAATTGAGCTATTTGTAACACTTATTAATTTCGGGTGCAGGATGCCGGAGGATCCCTTGCACCATTTATCTACGTGGAGGATTTTCCAAAGTTTCAGGGTGGCGACCCAGGATCCGCTCCAAGTACTGGAGCAGCAGAATGCATGCGGCAAAACTTGACAGACTCTATTGAATTTTTGTCGGACTTCCATTCCTTGAGCAAAATCAAGGTAAACAAAATTACGAAAAACGTGCTTGATTACGAACTGGATGGCACAATGCAATGTTTGTTACGAATATTTGCAATTATTATTGTGTTCAGAGCAATTACAAAGGAATGGCATTTGGACTTAATGAAGACGTCATCGGCGGAATCATCAAAGGAGGCGTGTCTCAGTTCATTGCACTGGAAATTTCGCGTGGAAATAGTAGAGAGAACCGCGCGATTGGTAGATACCTTCCCTGGCTGTACAATACGCTTTCATCGATACAACAAGGGTAAGCATCCCAGAATTAATTATTACTCTTATAGTAAAATTCCAATTCGGGTTTAATATTGGTCCCTGGCATCTAACCTATAGACCCAAAGAATTCTTGGATTGTGTGTCACACATTCGGGTTCTTTCATGGCTCCTGCTCGGATCATTAACTCACACGGCCATGTTCGGGCCAAACGCGTCATCTCCGTGCGTCCCAATTCCACTGGAAGCTTCGTGCCATGTTGCTGACCATGTGCATGTTATTTTGACCGGATTCGCAGAACAATCAAAAGCGTCTGTCCTTCATATGTCCTCGCTTTTCTACGCGTTCATTTTGTGTCAGGTTGGTTTCATAAATAGGCATTGGCATTATGATAATGAAATTGAGTTCCAGTTTCCACAGCGCAGTACCAATTAAGATCTTAAAACATTTTTAGGTGTGGACAGTATACCTAGAACAAATAGGCCCAACAGTCCAGCAATCAACTTCGACCCTGGCAGACCCTCACAACGCATCCACAAATATTCTGACTGACTTTTGGGGAAAAGTCACACCGGCTATCTTACAATTGATTTCTCACTCCAAAGTGGTAAGTTCTTCTGTTCTCATTGATTAATTTTGATTAACACAGAGAATTAACAATTCGATAATTTACAGTTGGCTGAAATGGTAAATCTTCACTTCCTCACACTGCTCGAGTCTTTGCTGGAATGCAACTCCAGCGTTTTCAACAGGCTACTACCGTTATGGAGCCCCGTTTTGCATGCTCACACGGCATTGGTAAAATATAAAAAAAAATCTAAACCAAAATATTGTTCCGTACCTTCCGTACCATTGAAGATTTCATGAATAACTCTGGTATTACAGGCGGGTCACATTAGCGTGCGGCTACAGAATTGTCTTAACTTCCCTCCCCCTGACCCTGGTATAAAACTGGACGACTCTCCCAGAAAAACGATTTCATCCAAGAAGGATACAATACCCGGCGGAATTGAGTTTCCAGATCCACACTGTGGTCCCGTTCATAGTATCTTATTACTCAAATGGGTTCAGCGACTCCAATTTAAAATGGGACAAATTGAGTTGCAATCCTCAGCTGCAACTCAGTTTTATCCTATGTAGTCTATCCGCAGATATTGCGAATCTAACTAATATTGTTTAGTGGGAAGTAGATTGATGGGTATGTATCTGAAATCTGAGGTACGTTGTGCATCTAATCGGAGCATTTCCTCGAAATTCTGGAACATTAATTGATGTAAACGTAGACATACGCCATTTATATTGTTTCAATGCTCACGTCTTCCGGAATAAAGGAGATTAATGAGATACAAAAGCATCTCCTTGCACCGATTTCAATTAGCTGCTTCCTATGAGACACGCTAAATTAAAGAAGCTATTCCTTGAAAGCCGCCTCTGATGCCAAAATTGTTTTAATAATTCGAGTAATGCCTACTTGTAAATTGTGAAATGGATCCTGAATAACTTATTTGAAAACAATACTCGGTTTATTTCGCGGAAGGCGAACATTTCATCTCAGCAACTGAGGCGAGAGGCACAATCATGATGATGGTAGAGGTAGATAGAAACACGCTTATATATTGTACGATGATTAGTAGTACGTTTTCTAAAATAGCTGGTTCACTCTAATCGCAACGTAAACAGAAAATTGGTATGACTCATTCCCAACCATTCACAACAGAGGCGAAAACAACACATTCATTGGATTGTGTGACCTGGTTACACAAAAAGCCCATATAATTTAATTTATAGACGAAATGTATAGGCTATTATACAAAGTTGTCATAAATGAGGATGCTTGTATGCCATAAGGAACGATTAGGCGGCATTCTATCTGAAGAGTATAAGAAATCCAATTAAGTTGCCTACAATTAATGCTTGCCACCTCCTGGTCCACCCGGGCCACCTCCAAACATGTTCCCCATACCACCAGGTCCTCCTCCTCCTTGCTGGAGTTGCTTCATAATATTCTGAAGCCCGTTCATGCCGCCTGGAAAATCAAACATTATAAATAAATAATATATCGCCATATTATATATTAGATAAAAGTGTGCATTAAGTCCCATTCGAACTTTGTGGCTTACTCACCCATTTGTTGAAATACTCTCGGGTCCATCATTTTAGCCATCTGCTGATTTAGTCTGGCCATTTGTGATTGATTGACATTCTTGGTCATATCTCCGCCTTTGAAGAGTCCTTTGATTCCACCCATCTTTTTCACAACAGCTGCGAATTTAGTATACTGGGTTAGGAGCTCTCGTACCTCCTTCTCGGTAACCCCAGCTCCATAAGAGACTCGAATAATTCTGGTCGGCTGTTTTGTAAAGAGTTTTGCACCATCACGGTTATCCAGTTCTATAACAAAAGAAAGAAGTAAGTCTCAGATAAAAACATAACTGGTACTTAATCATAATTTCTTCTAGTGTTCAAAACATAGCATAAACATACCGGAATCGTTCATGCTGTCCATCATTGTCATCAGCCTTTTCAGCTTAGCCATAGACTCCTGCTCACTTCCTTTTGCAAGAAAATCCTGACTGAAGCCAGGAATCATACCCTGAACACCAAAAATAAATTTAGATATGCGCACGCAACTAGTGTTAGTAATAAAACCAACAAGAATTGTGGATTTCAAAAATATACCATGATCTGTGAAAATGGACCCATTTTCATTATATTTTGGAATTGCTCGTACATGTCACGCAAAGTGAAATGACCGTGTTTAATTTTGTCAATCAGTTCTTCATTATTCTCAAGTTTGAGTTCGTTCACTTTGTCAATCAGACCCTCAATATCACCCATGCCAAGAAGTTTGCTTATGAAGGGTTTTGTTTTGAAAGGTTCCAGGTCGTCAATATGCTCTCCAGTTCCAATGAAAATCACAGGGCTATTTGTCGCAGCAACTCTGCATATAAAGTATAATTGAGATGAGAGAAAGTACTTGGGATACCAGATATAGAATTACTAAACTGTAGTTCCGTCACTTACGCACTAAGTGCTCCACCTCCTTTCGCATGACCGTCTAGCTTAGTGATAATTACGGACCCGATGTTAACTTTATCTTTGAAGGCTTTTGCTTGAGCTTCACAGGCCTGACCTATTGTTGCATCCATGACGAAAATCGTATTGTCGGGTTCCTGTAAAGTTCATAAATTCATAATATGACTGTAAACCTATGTGACTCTTCTAACCAATCTCAAATCGCAATTAATCACCGTCATATAGTCATATATACGAACTGTGAAAATGCTGTAAGCTTACCACAACGTTTGAAACTTGTAACATCTCTTCGAATAAAGATTCTTCTTGTTTATGCCGCCCACTGGTGTCCACCACAATTATCTCAAATCCTTCCTTTTTGAACATCTGTACTCCGTCATTGGCAATAACTACAGGATCGATTTCAGTATAACTAGAAACCAGAATAAAAAATAAATTCATAGGAATGATCAAATGACAATGCTCCTGCTCCTCTCTCATTCCCATCGATTCGAACCAGTTTTAGATTGCCGTTACTAAATTACATGTATACCTTCCATAGAAAGGAATCCTGGCTTTCGTGGCATTCTGCTTCAGTTGGTCATAAGCTCCAGCACGAAAAGTATCGGCACAAACCAGACAGGTTTTCCATCCCTTCTTCATATAGTGGTAGGCTAATTTGGTGCATGTGGTCGTCTTACCAGATCCTTGAAGACCCACGAACATAATGACATTCTGCTTTCCTTTTACTGGTTGATAGGCTTTGACTCCCGGGTCTACCAACTAATACAATTGCAAATCAAAAATAGTATTTGTTGCTGACATTACAAATCAAAGTGGAATTACAATTCAAAATTGTAAGATAAGATATCGTATATAGTAGCATGTCAGATATTGAACAAAAGCTACGAAGCAATAACCATAACACAGAAGATAAACTTACCTTGACGAGTTCCTTGAACACGGCACTTTGGATCATTCGCCGTTTATTTAGACCGACAGCCATGTCGTCAAAGTCAATCACGGCTCTGTGGTAGAACATAGAAACAGCATATTAAACATATTATTTAAGTAGAGTAAGATTTAAGCGCAAGCAATAATAAAAATATGATAGGTTATGGTATAAGTAGGTCAATGTCAATGGTCAAAGTTTGCAGTTACCTGACATTCTCGCGAAGTTTCTTGACAAGTCTAATGTTGACATCCGCTTCGAGTAGAGCCGTTACAATTTCCTTGAGCATAGCATTGAGAACCTCTTCATTGATGACCGTCGCATTGTTGAGAGACCGAAGGGCGGTCGTTATCTTGCGACCGAGTTCGGCTAAAACCATCTTGGCACTTTCAACGTTCTACTTTTGCACGGATGACGGACAACGGAGCTGTAATATCAACTATTGACTTATTCTAATTATGAACAATCTACCTCTTCCTTTTAAGAAAGTCTTCTAGGCGTTTAATTGGTGTCTGTAGGATGAACTTCCACGAGCCACGAGTAACTGTAAATTACAAGAATTTAATATTGAAAAATCAAGGTCCAGATGTTTCTGCTCTTTCTTATGTCATATGTGTTTGTATGTAAGTACATTCAAGTACAAAACACAAAAGTAACACGTACCTTACCAACTGTAATATTGTGAAAGTAAATCCGAGCTTGAATTTTGCCTGGCAAAACTGAACAAGACAGACTATTATACTGCCCATCAGACACAAACCCACCTAATGGAACTAAATATTTTGACTCTTGTGTACTGTGTACTTATACATATGTATAGAAGTCGAAAGCATGAATGCCTACCTGTATTTTACTGCTTCATGATTGATGCATTGCGATATTTGATTGATATACCTCCTATTATTAATGGTTATAGTAGGTAATTCAGTTCATATACAAGGGACCGGATAACCTAAGAATGCCCTGTTGCGAAACAAAAAATTATAAAAATTATTACCTTACTGATAGGTAAGTAGTGTATATTATGGATTATCTGCGAATCATTTTATATGTGGGCACCATATATTTACTAGAATTCGAAGTTATAGTTAAATATTGACGGGATTCGAACGTTGAACCGAATATCCCCTGTTTTGACGGAGGATAAACTGGGTGACTGTGACTGGGTTTCAGTCTGCGAAGGATATAGAAGTTCGAGTAACATATTTAGCTCTCCTCAAATAATCCTCATATGCTAAAATTTTGTCAATAAATCTTCCTTTGCACATTGAAGAAAGTTACGGAACCCACACGCATGTGTTATAATAATGAATTTAACTGTTGTTACTATCTGATCAGAAGCAATGATCATTCTGCTTGATGTTTCTAGTCGCTCTCCCCTTTCATTCATACTTAATTAGTTTATATGTTTTGCCTCAATAGGGAGTTGGCGCAATGACTTTATCTTAAGTGACCATTTTTTGTATTACCTTATTTTAAGGTTTGAATGTCGTGAGGGTCGTTCATCAAATAATAATAAGGGCCTGAGTTTAACTTCAAAATCTGAAAAATTGGTAAACCGTTCAAATGGATTTCCACAAGAACCCTAAATCCTCAGGCAAAAATGTCAATCGTTCAGTTATATTAAAGATTAGTAAAAATTACAAAATTCGCAAAATTTCAGACCAAATATCTCACACAACCTTACTAATTGTAACAAACAGAACAAGCTAACATTTCTGTCCGAAATTTTGGAATACTGATCGCAACAATATTGTTAAAAAACTATTAAAATTTCAGCCATTATTGTATTGCCAATCCCAAGATATGGAGTTTTGGAGGCAGGTCGGTTCGTTGGTCCTGTGAATCCAATAGGTCCGTAATTTGAACGCTGTTGTAAGGTAAAATAATTCGTTCACTCATTCAGCGGAGAAGCCGCAATCCAGCCAGACAGACATCAGGCATCAGGCAAGCAAGAGGAGACAGGAGATCCATCCGTTTGGACGGACGGAAACGCTGCTGTGAAGCCCGTCCCGCACCAACCAGAAACCAGCATAACAGCATGTGTGTGGGAGCAGGCAGACCTTGATATTCTACAACAAAAAGTAAAGAGGTTGTTTCGTTGTTTTCGTCAACGATTCACGATGATGGGCATTGTCAGTCGTCAATTCTGAAGACTGTACGAGCACTGTACGAGCGAGACTTCCGGTTATTGAGTACGACGCGACGGTCAACGGTGGTGATTGACGTAGCGAGACTCTCTCATTAACAATTAATTCCGTCTTGTTGCTTGTGTCTCAGGTATCAGCCCACCACTTTTCCTCGTCTGGGTAAGTTGTAAACAGTTTTTCACTTCTCATGATTTAATCCCAATCATCATACATGATATGTTTAAATGTTCAAATTCAAAATCGACCAACTGACAGTCCAGGCCATAGAGACAATTTTGCCTGCACCTGCAATGTATGTAGGGTTTGGAAATATGCGAGGCAGATTTCAGATTTGCATCCCGGGGAGGCAATTCTGCCTCCGGCCGCTACAAATTTTTTTCCATAGGACATAGGACAGAGGACAGCCAAACTGCAAATTCGGACATTTCTCATTCTGAAATAGCGTTGCCTATTAATACACATATTTTTCAAAAAACGAAAAACCTGAAAAGTCATTCGTAGGCTAAGATATGAGGGTTTTCTTACAAAAATCGGTATAGCGGTCATGGCGCAAGACAGATAGACAAGAAGACATATATTGGGTTAGGTATGTTGCATGATGCATGATTTTCATGTTCAATAATGCCAACTTTCCACTTTCAGCTGTTGCGTCTTGCGTCACAAAGATGCTAGAAATAATAACAGAAAGTACATTGCTATTGCTGAAGAACACAACAACTTAGTAAGCGTCTACAGAAGTAGTGAGGGGAACTAAGAACTAGAACTAGGAAATTGGTTTTGAATGTATATGGGCAAGGAAATTGAAGCGGCGAGGCGACAACCTGCTTTTGGTTTTGGGTGACAGCTGCAGCTGATTCGAGAATCATAGTCGGCGAGAAATGGCAACTGATGGAGATCGTGACTGACTAAAATCCAAATGTATAGTCTCGAACCTGGACTAAAATGTAGAAGGGTTGCTGAGAGTGAGGACAGCGACCCATGAATTCGTTCCCCTACCCCATGAGTAGTTATTTGCCGTTAGCCAGCTAATTTCGCTAACGACAACGCCTAACTTTCCACAGCTCTACTGGCAACGAGTAGTAGGACGGAAAACCCAGCTGCAGCAGTTTTATGTACCTTCGAACAACTAAACTATTGTCACTTTACTCAACAATGGTCGATGTAAAGACATAGAAAAGGAAGGGGGCTTCTGATTCATGTTTTTGAGGTGGAAAAATAACACTATAAAGTAGCATTGCTTATGTACTTTAACTTTATCAATGAACCAGCTCTTGATACATATTGCGCTTACATTTGCATTCTTGCATAAATGTACTTATTGGTACTCCATGCACTTGTACTTCCATAGGTATATTCCATTCTTTATTATGTCTTCCACATTCCAGCAAATAGTATAATTACGGAATGCGAATTATAAGATAGAAATATCGTCAAGGGCAGGGAATATAGGAGTTCGGGTTCGGGTGTGGTGTGTTCAACTTGTACTTCGAGAATTTGGTTCATGGGTCTCCCTCTCCCTCAGGAGGAAAAGGATCAGGAACGGCATCATTTAACCTCATTATCTCGTATCATCAACAGATAAATCCGCTTATCGTATCCGGTAGAGGAAACCCAAAATATCATACCCAATTATTGCTCCTCTTTTGAGTTTGAAATTGTATAATTTAATTGTATAAGTTGAAAACTAAAGTCGTCGTCTGAAACGTTTTTGGGCTCAAGGAGACGAAGACGACCATGGGAGTTGAATTCGATATTGTAAGTATTCATGTACTGTATTAGAATTAGAAGCTAGCTTAGAGGACTGGTTCTGACATCAGACTCAGTTGTCTCGAGTAAAATATTACTATTACTACATACAACATTGTACATATGACATACACCAATTCCGAAAACAAGTGTTCATATTCCTGTCATCTTAGCCGCTGCGCTTTCCGAATTTCCTAAACCAATAATTAAACTAAACATTAATTCATTCCATACTCCGCCACAAGAAATTAACGGAATTTGAAGAGCTACCGCACCATATGACTTGTAGTAGCTACAGCTACCACGACATAGTAGCGTCGTAGTAGTGTTAGCAAGATAAAAGGTCAGTCTCCGCTCCGGCGGCGGTCTCGACTTAGGTAGGAGCCCCAATGGCCGCTAAAAGTTACGTCGCCCTCTCCGACGGAACGACGAGTGAACCATCATCATCATGTCCTAAGTCCTGTGCTACGATACGAGAAGTAATACATAGATGTGCATTAGTTCGGCGTTCTGCACACGCACACGCACACTGCAGCAGTAGGGAGCGTGCGTGTGTTCCCTCTTCTCTTCTCTAGCTCATCATCTTGCCTACATCTTGCCTGCTCTGCCTAGTTGGACGTAGTCCAACCTCCCATTCCCCCCACACGCGGAGCGTGTGTTCTGGGAGGTTGGACGAATCTCCGTAAGAGACCG
>JAQFYT010000666.1:0-22151 GCA_034694925.1 Ceratophysella denticulata
ACTATTGATTAAATTTGTACTTGGCATTTTTTATACTAACTTTCTATTGTTTTGTACGCACATTAATTGGGACCCGAAGGTTAGTGAACTTTTCTTCCAGGAATTCGATTCCACTCCGATTAACACTATTATTTTTTTCATACGGCCCATTGTACGGAGCGGAAGGACAGAATCATGCTATAAACCTGTCGCATAAAACTGAACTTGGGAATAAAATACACACAGTTCATGTCCTTAGACCAGCTTACCGCTAACTCATCCCATGTCTATGAAAAAGTGAAAGCAGGACTGGAAACGGGAAATACATTCCACGTTTACGATGGCATTTCTCCAATTCCAAACAAGGGTGAGTAGGTTCCCTATGAAGGTGGGTGACTCAATATTTCCTATCAATCAATTTAGTAAACGTATAATGCCCAAAGTTATAGCGGATAATAAGTATAAATTATCATTTTATTTCTTCCATCCTGGCTTTTATTTCTCGGGCGTATGGTAATAAGGGGTTGCGGACTGAGGAGGTAGAATTGTACATTGGTAGTTATGGCCTGGTGGTTTGGCTTTGGTGGAAGTAAATATTTGAAGTGCAAAGCAGAAGTGAGAACTGTCCTGTTCGTCGTGGACTGATTGTAGGAGAATCCCTGGTCGTCTCCTACCTAATGTGCGGTAGACGTTTTGGAATCCGCAATACCAAAATATCAGGATTCCTAGGATGTCGGAGCTGAGAAGGCAGACTGGAACCATCAACACGTCAGAAGGCAGTTAAGGATTATTGTCTTAGATTCCTTGCATATGTAGGGAGATGTTTGACACATTTGAGTAACGCCATAAGCTCAGAAACTTTGCATGTCACTTTCACTCTGATTGTCCAACGTTGGCTTACCAGCTGCCAGTTACTTCTACTAGCAGGGTATTAATATTTTAGGTATTATAGATGCTGCTTTCCTTTGGCGCAAAGGGCGTAGAAACTTGTACGTAGAAAGTCACAAAATGCCCAGAAGCGACTATTTCAAAACTACTGCTATGATATGCATAAGGTAACAAAATCATAAATCAATTGTGACCCGGTTCGAATTACCAACACACGTAGGCGGAAATTCAAGCTTGTCTTGTGACTACACCCGCGCAGTTCTCTCTGATTCGCTCCTGGACGAGAGTTTTGTCATATCAGTTTTCAATAATCTACCCATGCATGCTGCAGGCTGTAACTGTACACAAGATTTTAAATTTAAAAAAAAAAAAATTTCCTGGCTTTCAAACGAGTTAGGGGACGGCTGTACATTTGAATACAGTTTCTATTATGCGCTGTTGTCTTGTAGTGCGTAGTGCAAAAGGAAAAGTGTCTGCTAAGGGAATGGATAAGAGAGATGCTGGAGTAAACAAAATGTATAGTATTTTATATACGAGCTGAGTGGAGCCTTGAGCCGTCCGTAATTATGATTTTGTCAAGCAAACCAAATACGTCAAGCATGGCGGATTGGGGCCAGGAGCTGTTCAACATTATTATTTCAACTTCCTCATCTGCGGCGGGTGGAGGAGTGAGATAGGAGAAGAGTGACATCCCGGGCAAACAGGAATAATTTGGCCAAACCACAAGTGAAACTAATCATAAAAAGAAAAGGGGCTCAAAACTATCAACTTACACCATTTCCAAAGGATTCGACGTCGACAGCTCACTCAGAATCGGCACCGTTGTCAGCGACGAGTGGGATATCCGACTGCAAGAACAAAGTCAAAGGCCCAAATAAGGGACACCGTTTTTGTACAAAGCTCAAACTCAACCCTCCTCTTCTTTTTTCCAAAAAAAACCAGCATTACATATTTATCTGACACAAATTTCGGTACACGCATCCTTGTGATCTCAATCGTTTTATCCTAACCTAAGGAAAAGAATGATTTTCACTTTGTTTTGGTTAGGTTAAAAACGTATGCGATCAAGGATCGCGGATCGCATATGATATAATTTATGTATTCAAAATTCATCACACTTGAAGAAGATAGAACCGGGACAGAAAATCCCACAGTAGCAACAGGACAGTTGGATTTAGATTGTGAATGACGCGTCGTTCAAATCTCAGAGTATTGAAGGTTCGGCTGGCTAGATAGGTTAAGGTTATAAACTCGTAAACAACAAATTGACGAAGTGACATCTCTATATCTAGCCAGCCGAACCTTTAATACTCTGAGGCTCAAATAAACCTCATTTTGCATTCGTGTGCTGATGTCAAATGTTTGCTGAAGAAAATTATGTTCCTAAAAATTAGTGTACAAGGCATGGTCTATGTCAGCATTGATTTAAAAAGCTGATTCATGAATGCATCAAGCAAATGAGTAATAATTTTAAGTGTATCAGAAAAGTCCAGATGCTGTTACCCATGTGTTAGCAACTGCAGAATTTACAATATCTTGCGTGCTCCATTTCTTAGAATTAACTATCACAAATATGTCTCACTCACATGGTTTTCAGTTTTGGGAGAAAGACTTTGAAGACATCAGCGGACAAGTTGGTGAGGGATGGCATTTCCACGATATATCTATGAGGACGGAAATAGAAAGAATCAGATGGAACATGGAACTCATTAAATGAATCAATCCATAACATAGAAATGAAGTCATGAATTTGCTAAAGAGACTCTGCCGCTCTTCCACAACAGAGCTCTCTAATCCCATTCAAGTAAAATGCACTTCTGTCACTTTCCGGGATTCACTAAAGGCAATAGTAGATAGTGGAAAAAGAAGAAAAGCTAGTACTCACATTGTGTCCAGGTTCGGCAGCCCGATAAATGCTCCAGCCCTGATCTCTCGAAAGTGAGGCAAGTCAGTCAATGTGCTGCGGGGAAAGAGACAACAGAATCAAGTCAAGATACAGCACGGAGACTTGTCTTACAATATACCTCAGCCCTTCACTCCTTCACCACAATAAATTGTCACTTTCATTTCCTCATAGGAATTCCTCCAGGCTTCAATATTTGCGTCAATACGATACTCGTGAAACTTGAGTAGAAATTGTATTCTTATTCATACATGGTACAAGCATACGAGTACATCTTTTTCTCCCAACAACTTTTAGCTATGAAATTCCTCAAACAGTACACTCTCACCCTCCACGATAGCTTCCTTGGCATATTCCAACTTTCACCACTGCAGATATGAATCGGCGCGTCTCCAGCACCCAGTGCTCCTGGAAAACCCGGCGGCCTCCTCCAATCTCACTCAAAGCCTCCCACCAAAACTCCAAAATTTTGTAAAAGGATTATTTTTCTCTATACCCTATTAATTTGGCCTCTTATGCCGAAATAAAGAATTGTCAAGAACACGATGTTTGCATATTATTAGTGGGATTGTAATCCCCAAAACACGATCCTGAAGATACTCCTGGATATCAAGACTGTATGTATTCATCCATGACTGAATTAAGTGTCCTAATACGTTTCACTCTAATTAAGGGGAAAGCAGTGGGAGTGAATTTGCCGCAGGATACTACTAATTTAGTTGAATAAGATATCTCCCAGGGTCCATTTCACTAATCATAAAGGGATTTAACATACCTAATTGTATACTTTCACTACAACAATTCTACATAAATACACATACATGGTTTACTGAAATGCAGGTGACCCATGCACCTTTGCCGAGGGTTAAGTATATTTCGGACTCGAATTTTATCTCGTGGATATCTGACACACTTCATTCAGGGCAACTCAACTCGACCCAACTGTTGACATGCCTGTGAGCAACATCACAAGATATATCTACCCTGGAAAGCGATTTTCTTTGGATTTTCGGCTTCTCGGGTGAAGTAAACATTGAAATGCTCTACTATGCTTCTGACAGGGACAAAGGCAAAGAAGATTCTATTCTTGGGCTTTGTACCAGGATTTGTACTATAGAACGTCAATGAGTACTTACTTAAAAGAGATTGTGTGGAAGTGGAACGAATTGAGAACGCGTGTAAAACTTCACTTACATTTCTCTTAGAGATGAATTGTAGGGTCTCAGGTCGCCTTTCTTCAGCGTCGTAAAATTCCCACCATCCTTGATAATGCTGTAATGAACAAATTTCATTTAACTTAATTCCGATTTGTTTATTTGCAAATTTCCAATATTTGATATAAAACGGTTGTAATCCTACTGAACACCAATTTCATACGCGTAATATATTACAATTGCTATATAGAGTTGAATGTAGCAGTAAAATTGCATTGCATGATTATGACTTATGACACCTGCATTACTGTACATGCTAAAAATTAGCTTCTGGAAGTTAAGTGTAATAATATTGAATGGAAACTGCCCTCCAAATATATATTCTTCTTCCCAATGTGTATTTCGTAAGCAAGTGCAGCTCAACCATTGCAGAGTGCTTTCACTCATACTCTCGTTTTATTAGTCGGTGTAAAAGTAAGGATCGACACGCCACACGCCATACTTTAATAAGTAATGGACTGATCTTGCAGAGATCACATTTACCAGCACAAAGTGGTTACAGCTACGGAATTTGGTTCAGGTAGGGTGCACGTACAGTGTGTGGGTGGACCATGTACGTTACGAGTTCTTTGGAGGGAGCGCGAGCGGAATGAAAGCAGAAGCAGACGCGAGCACTGGCGAAACAGCATCTAACTCTCATCTATCTGACTTTATCCGATGCTGCTGTGGTTGACGATATGTATACTGCACAAACAGCTTCAGTGCTATTGGCTAATCGTAGCTCAAAGTTCATTAGCTAGAAAATTAACAGTACAGATACAAAACTCTCGGCTTCGTTCTCAAGTGTTCCCTGGATTCTGTTTTCTGTTGGGGTAACTTTATTACTGATAAATCAATGGTCTAGCCTAATTAAGCATTGAGCGAAACGCTAAGCAGTACCACTTGAACCGAAAACATTCCGATTTCAAGCTTGAGTATTCAATTTGCTAATTCAGCCGTGAAATCATGATTTCAAAATCTAGCAGCGTCGAGGGACCTGTATTCATAAATTATTAAGCTTGTTGAAGGAAAGTTGTGAGATATGAAATGTAAAAGTATCTGTAGGTGGAAATTAGGAGATACTGTTCTTGGTCCTGAAAGAAGGTTTTGCCATGCCAAATACCTACGTGAATTCTAAGTATTGTATTCCTCCAATCGGAACGACCTGTTTTGTTTCGGAGCTCACTCCGCCTAAACTATTTATTGTGTCAAATGAGATTCCATTCAGAGAGTAGACTATCAGGAGTTCTCCTGAATTTGAATGCAGATTTTATTTGCTCTGATTGGAAATTGTGAAGTCAAGGCAAGGGAAAGAGACGGAGTTCATTTCATTTCATGGGCTCTTCCACTGTCGTCGTCTATTTCAGTGTAAAAGAACCTCGTGGTGGAATGCAGGGCGAGGACGAGTCAGTTGGGTTTGAGTGGCTTTCTCGTGGCGGAATTGAAAAATACCGTGATGAAATGAGGAGAAAATGCCTCCTTTCACTCCCACCCCACTTGAGCCCAACTTTCTTTCATCCGTCCACACACCTACAGAGTATGTAGTCCCATATGCTTATTCCTTCACTCACACCCAGGCCAGGCTCCTCAAATGCGGAGCGGAAAGGTCTAATTTTCCACGATGACGCTCCTGCCACGACTCCTGGGGAACGGAAACCAGGGCTCGGAATTGGATAAGTGGAGGGTACCGAGGTCTCTCATTCACCCAAAAAAATGTGTCTTTCTTGAACTAAGAACAGCTCTTAATTGATAGGGAGGCTGGTTCTTTTCATTCCGTTCTTTGCCAACCTGGTCCCTGCGGACTGGTGAAAGGGTGAGAGCAGGATTCTTGGGAATTAATTATCTGCAGGAGGATCTCTGGAGAAAGACACGAATTAGCAGCGCGTCACTGAGTCGTTTCTTCATTACGACTTCCGCACAATCCAATTGTTGACCGGAGGAATAGCTATGCCCTCTCCAACGACCTTTCACCCGACGTGACCTAGCAACTGAATACCTATCTGCTTATCTACCTTAGTTCCATTCGTACTTAGGATAAAGAAAAAGGAGTATGTATACTCACATTCTGTGAACATCTTTGGGCAGAACGGAAATCAGCTCCTTCATCGTCCCATTACATTTGCACTCGATTTCTCGGACCTTTCCTCCGTCCGAAGAATTCCAGCAACTGCAATGATTCTGTGGATCTGTCCAGATCTCTGCCTGCTCCAGGTCTCGAGCGTCTTCCATGAAGGAACTCTGCTGTTGGCGCATGGGCAAAAAACCGTCCTCCGACTCAGGGGCTCCAGGACTCTGGCGGATACTCCGACTTCTTACTAACATTACCCGCTCTAAAAAGATAAATCAAACCTTATTTCAAATTCAGTCGGAGCATCAACGCTATCGTTGGTCAACTTTACAAGTTTCTGTCACTTTATTTACTAGTGGTAGGAAAGTACGGTAAAGGTAATTTAAGATATGCGTGTTCGGCGTTTTTGATGCTCTGGATAGATATAGTTGACAGGGTGCGTGATTATCTCCAATCGAGTGTCCTTACCTTTTTCGTCGACATGCTGAGGAGAAGACAGTTGGGCATTGTCTTGTTTATCGTTCTCAATTTGTTCCCGACAGGATCCCAGAGAGCAACAGCACAATAGTATGAGCGCAGTGAAGACGAGAGTGCGGGATGGTTGTCTTGAACGTTTGTCCAGCTTGAATTTATGGTCCTGTTCCGCGGAAAGCCTGTCGATACATAAGATTTCAATAATGTATATTGTCCGCATCCTGTGCATGTACTGTCATCCATGGAATCGTCGTGTCAAAAGCATATTCTACGCGTAGGAATAAACGGCATCGCCACAAAATAAATGCAAAATAAATTGGAGCTATATATTTATACATACATTCGGATTGGGGAAGATGTTTTATCAGAATGAGGCTATATAAGTTCCCATATCTCCAGCTGAACACATGGGATGTAATTTAGGCAACCTGCTGTGTGCCACACTCCGATTTCTCAATGCGTCTACTAACGAATTAAGAACACCCGGGCATCTTAAGCCCAGTTTAGGTTTGGATGGAGCTTGAAGGAAATGCGGTCGGGAGCTCAGATAAAAGTGAAATCTATTTTCTCTTGGTTTTCTCTCTATAAAACTTTATGAAGGGGGATATGGGCTTATTAATTGGAACTGACTTGAGTTTCACCAAACCAACTCTGTCAAGTGCTCTCCGCGTTTTAAGCCACCCGTGTTTAATGGGCATACCCTCATTTAGTCTGGTATTGAGGTCAGATTCAAGGACTGGAATTGAGGGAATCTTTTATTGCCAAACATGTCTGGAATTCCGTTTCTAATCTTAAATGTCTCCGACTAAGTTTTTCTCTAGATAGTCGTCTGAAATGCAAAATAACCACAACCACTGAACCGAGTTCTTGACAGCCCACAACCAAACGTCATTGCAGTAGGAAAGGAGAGATAGCTGGTAGATGCTATAATAATCGATACATTTATTCCTCGTGGAAAATCAAATTATTTCGCTCGCATAATTTCAGATGTTTCTATGTTAGTTTTAGTCTAAATAGCAATAAGAATTCTTGGCCGATAAACTAAAGGCTTACCAGATTCGTGCAAGAAAGTCATATCATATACTATACGTAATTAAGGTCAGTAAATCAGATACGAAAGAAAATATCTGTGGCAGAATGACAATCACAACCAATAACCCTATGAATCACGCTGTTCCTCGTCATCGTTATCGGCGGATGGTGCAAAATTGCACCGTACATAATTTTTAGGTTCCCAAAAAATCATTTCCTGGTTAATAATGGATTTCCTCAACAATGTCAAAATATGGGGCAATTACACTGGTTTACAAGATTTTACATATACTATGTCTCTATGGATTTTGCTTATTTAAGTAATGAGTTCCATAAAACTAAGAACACCAATTACGGATGGGTACTGCACTGTATGTGTAGAATGAACAGTGAGTTTTACGCATTGTCGGACCAAATAAAAGTGTGGTATAGAATAGTTGTGGTCAACTTGGTCCATGAGTATGAGTATAGGATATCTCAGATGGGATTGAATAGGGCCTTTCATTCAAGCTTTGAAGTTATATTTCTTAATCTTGTCACGTACAAAGCAAGGTGCATTTTAATAATTAATTCAAATAGTCTTATTTCATATCGCACCCACGATACAGTATATGTATAAAATATATGTCTATTTGCAGTTCTGTATATTAGATTGTTTATACCATGATTCTATACAGTCAATAGTCTGCATTGGCTCCTTCCACTTTTCATTCCCGACGGAAATTCCAAGTCTACAAAACTCACTTTCACTCAATCGTCTGTCTGTGCAAATACCCCACAAATTGACTTTCCCATTATTACTCAGAAATATGCTTAGAAGTAACATTATACGTTTCACTTAAGAAAAAAAGCACGGCTTTTCTTTCTCGTCTTCTTTCACTCCCCTCTTGATTTGTTGACTAAGCACTTACCAACTCTTTGTATAAAACATATTGAACCACACGGCCTATAACCAGTTTCTGCTAACTCGTCATTCAGTAGGTAACAAAGTGAACAAAGTGAGATTTTATGCACATCAAAAAAAGTGGGAGCTACTTAATTTCATTGAACATAAAGCTGACTCCATTTCATTTCATATTTCATGTGTAAAACTCAGTATTTTTTAATAAAACAAATATTTTTTCCATTTGCCGACTCGAGCTAGCGGCGGTTATGCATATGCATGCCGTATGGAAAGAGAAAGTGGGAATTGGATGAGGTAGAATTGGGTTTAATTGAATTGTCTTTGTATGCCTGGGAAAGGGTGGGTGAAATATGGAGTGGTTCTCATCGTCTCATCAGTGGCAAATTAGGGAAAGTCATTTCGCTTCCTCAACATCAACACCACCAGACAGACACCACATTTCATTCCCATCCACTCACTACTGGTATAGGTTCCTACCAGGGTTGTTCATAGGTTTTATCGCCCTTCTATCAGGTAGATGTTCTTTTTAATAAGTCACAGACGTAAGTGTGTCGATAAAACAAATATATAAATTTCAATTTTTAAATCATTTTTGGAATTTAAAACTTTTGTTAGGTTGGGTTATTCACCGAGGCAGGCTAAGTTATGCTTGGTAACGGTCGGATTAGGTGTGAAACCTAACCTAACTAAGATTACAACTCCAGAAATGGCGTACATCGAATATGCAATCAGTATACAAATTTCAATACGGAAATAATCGTTTCGAATATTCTTGCATACAACAGCTAATTGTAGGAGAGAAATTAAGGTGGCTCAAAGTAGAACTCAATTTTACATGTCAAATGTCGTTATAGCTGTGCCGTCCTTTCTTGAATAACTTTATGAAAATATTTTTCATCCCATTTATGAGCGTATTTAATAATAATAGAGTTTATTGACATAGCCGCAGCCCAATCAACATATGAGCGTATTTAAATTCATCCCTTTTAAAAATCATTTCAAATGAAATTATTTGGGACATGTCATTGCAACTTTGAAATAACGCTCGTGATCCACACACCTTGTCCATGTTTTTTTTTCACGGAAGTCCTGCTATCGAGCTTGACTAATGATCGATACGAGCTACCAAGAAAGCGACAAAGGTTATAAAAAGCCTGTACAAATATAAGCTTAGCGCTGCCTTGACTCAACTGCAATACTGAAAAGGCATACTAGGTAGCTGCAAATTGAGGAAGCGAATCATCTTCCTGTCACTTCCAATCATATCCAACCAAACGAAGTGAATCTGAAGAAGACAGTTAAGATTCCGATTGGGGTTTGTAAATATTGTCAACTTTCACCAGTCAGAATCAGAAAGCACATCTCCAATGCTTCTGAAATTAGGCGCTGAATCGTTTCCTGTTACTAAATTCAATTTTCGATAAAGTCAGAATTGTTACAAATATAATTTAAATTAGTACAATATTCTCGTGAACTTAATGCTTTAATAAAGCGTTTTGTTTTGTGAAAAGCTCACTCCGCATTTGCGTTATTCATTTTTTGGTATGTCTTCAATTAATTTGGAGAATTTTTAAAATCGGAGTTACTTATTGTTGTACAAAAATACGATTCCCATTAGTGTGTACTAAGTAGTGGGATACATAATGTATGGGTTTGTTTGAATGAAATGGAAACGTTTATATTCACAATCCACACATGTGAAAGTTCCCAATCGTTTTCATTCTTTAAACATAATAATACAGCATTCGCCACGATGCCCGATGCCTGCCGGAAAAACTGAAAAACGAAAAAATTTTAATTACGAATATGCCCCGTGGACTTTGCCACGATACTATTCGAATCTATCGCATGAGCGGTTATTACCAAGCGAATCTAAATAATAAGCATGGATTCAATTAGGCACGAATATGGTTTGTCGAGTGTAGGCCCCTTAATAATGTGTCAACGAGTTATATAATTAATCGATATTATAGTGAACCGCGTGTCTACGCTAGAACGGCGAATTGTAAATTGTGGTGACGCTCGTGTGCCAGCTGAGTGCCACGATTTTCCACTCCCTATGATTGTGATGTTTTCGGCTGGAAATGGAAATGATGTGTGACATATTCCCAAAAATGCATAATCATACTAATTGACAATCACTTCTGATTGCACAATCAGGCCCTGACATTATTCTTTGACGTTGCAAGGCCGTAATTTTATACTTTGTAGTGTACCTTTACGAATTAAAGTAACTAGTTCACCACTCCGTGAACCGCTTCAACTCAATCAGTCAAGCCCATAATCATGTCTCACGTCATGAACTATTGATTGAACAAATCCGCAATTAAGAAATAATTTAAGTGTAATAAGAGCTGTCATAAGCCATAGAACTTACTGGATACATGTTCCAATAGAAATCCACGTCAATTTGTGAGATCGAGTTACTGCTGCAGTCTTAAACTTATGATAATATGAAACATATAGATTCTGGTATGCAATATGCAATTCACAAGGAAGGTGCAATAATGGAGTGTAACAAGGCAAGCTCATGAATAATGAATAATTAATCCCCGAAAACATTGGTTGATGCCTGCATCAAAATTGCTCTAATAAACACATACTGGTCCGTACAAGGTTATGTGCCATTTAGACAGGCTTAAAACAATCCAGATTCTATTTATATTTTACCTATTAATGATATGACTTTGTACTGTATACCTTCTGGAATTTGAATTTACATCTGGTTGGAGGATTAATTTATTCCCACTAGTACTCTGGATGGACAGAAATTCCACGCTTCACACTCGAGTTATTCATTATTATGCTACCTACCTATACGTTAGCATTGTTTTTCAACCTAACTTCAACGCTTGACTGTCTACATATGTACATGCAACATGTAGGTAATATGTAATTAGGTATGTAATCCAGATTTTTGACTGCCTTTTATCATTAATCGGAATGTAGTAGAACAGTGCAACAATGTACACTAAAATGATGCTTCATATGTACAGAATGTCAAATGTATATAAGCATTTGAATCATAAGCATGAGATGTAGCATATAGATGCATCAAGCTTACAATAAATAGCGGGAGTTTCCTTAAGCCCGATCCGAGCATTAATTATGTTACACTTAACGTTTGAGCATCAGTAGTCTCAATGTTGGTTTATTTAGTTGGGAAATTTAAAGAGACCCTGTTCTACTCATTATTGTTCCAGAACGGAGTTGAGGCTGTCAAAACCTATGATGGTGACGAGATGCCTGGAATAACTTCCAGAATTAATATCGGAGACACGTCATGGATCATAAGGGCTAAGCTACCCTTTGTTTGTTTACATCTGCTTTCCCTGAACTGAAAGCCCTGGACGCCAAGCCTGACTCGGGGCACTTTGTCATGGAAGGGCTTGAGTGCTCTTGTATGGAAACCTTGCCTCCTATCCTTTGTAATTCCAGCGCACTACCTATTTTCCGTACTGTAAATCAAAGGCTCATGCTATTTAGGAGGAATATAATTATGAAGCGGTAGAAGAATGGGACCATGAGCTCAGCTCAGCCTTACTCCGCTCCCAAAAACAACGTTTTCATCCACATCAACCCGAATCATGACATTAATTTTCATGACTCTGCATACCAATTAATCTTTGGGAATGCTGGTAGAACTAATCACCCCTACCCTGCTCCATAATGGAACCTTTTTGTACACACCACTTAGCTCCCCTGTTGCCCTGAATAATAATCCGCCACTTCAACAATCTCTCTTCTCTGCTCTACGCCCAGCGCGGGGAAAACAAGAAAATGCTCCATATTCCCTATTCCGTGTATCCCACTCTGTCGAGGGCAGTCTAATTAATAGTCTTATAATGCAAACATTAGCAACACTCAACGACTTTTATAATCTCATCAAAACTTAATGAAGACGATCAGAATGCTTCGGTGAGCCAGATAACTTATTAGGGGTTCAGATTCAGAGTGGGACGTGTAGTGATGAAAGTAATGAACTCAACTGAATTACTGATTAATTCCATGTAGATGCTAATTCAACGACCCAACTGAGCTAGGTACATACATTGTACATGGAAGGTTACAACCATGTACGTGGTAAATACCAATTAGCTCTTGTATGCTTTCAATAGTGCTTGGACTTGGACCATTCAGCAAAACAAATACCTATATGTACATAGAATACTGCATGTAATTTACACTTACTTTCTATACTCTTGGCGTTCAGAGAATCTGAAGATTCTAGACATTCCCCAAGACGGTTCTTCCATTCTTCTTGTTAGAACATCTTTCTGTTGTAGGCAGTAATGGATTTCTTATTTACAAGTCGAAGACCAATATGTCCAAATTCGGATTTCAATCTGTGCTGTGACTCTTTTAGATGACAGTTTTTTGTGTTTTAAAGTGTCGCCAAACTGAAGAACTGGCACTGGTGTATTGAGTCATCCTTTTAGTAGTGTTCCTACATGAATTAACATAACTTGGGATGGGAGGAATATTACTCGAGGTCTAGTCGACAAGCCTCCATGCAGAGGATAATAAATAACCATAATGCAGGGATTATACGAGGGCTCAATACTATTTCGTTACATTTACCATGTACACCAAGCTACTTAGTATTGTAAAATCATTAACACGTACGAATGTGAAGGAAATCATTCATTACTCATTCTTTTGTTCTGTGTAATTTCAACTGAGGTTATTTCCAATTTGCATAGAACAATCTTTACATGTACATACACAAGTACACAGGAGCACCAATGTTTGTTGATTTACTAGTTTCGTTACCCTAAAATCGGAGTTACTTTTATATTCGGTGAATTTGTCAGTTTCCAAATTTCAAAACAACCAAATTATCAATTAAACTTAATACTGTTCCAGTAAACGACAATCGACAACGGAGATGAGAAGTGCGTCGAAATGATGAACGATGCTTCCGCGGGGAAATTAGTGTAAACACGGAATGGGCGCAGTTGATCCAACTTGAAGACTTGCTGCAGGAGTTCAGAACGCTAAATATCTAACTGGATTTCTATTGTTCGACACAACCAACCACTCCATGAGTAATAAGTTCGCACTATTGTTCACAACTGTGTTTTCCTCTCTGGAGTCGCGTCGCAAATTTGTTGCTCAAGTTTTCTGTTCGGAGTTGGAAGATTGTGCGTGAGCAGCCGGTGGGACTTCCAGTTCCTTATTGTTATGGAACTCCGATTCAGGGATCAATTACACTTCACGTCTCTTATCTCCACTCTCAAGAAAGTACGCAATCTTTGCTCCGTGTGCTACGTGCGGGCTGAGCTGAGGAGTGGGAAGAGCACTGACGGAGCTTCGGGTCTAGGTCCAAGTAGGAATGCACGAAACGAGCAAAACAATACCTAGGTATAGAGTTTTGCATGGCATAATTCATGAGCCTACTAATTGGAGATTGTGATGCAGTCTTTAGTTCTATGTTCTATGGCCAGACTGACATCCACGCCAAAGGCGAACCAATATACCAATTGACCTTACTCCGCCTCAGCTTAAATAATCATACTGACAGCTGAGGCGGTATAGGCAATCAATGGAGTCAGATTAGAATCGAAAGTGCAGGATTTTCTATATATGTATCTGTGTCCCTATATTGATAAGGAATTAGGATGACCCAATTCTATTAACGGATCCCCAGCACGCTCCCTCCCATCTTCATAAACTTTTACTATTAGTAAACTGAGAGGTGCGAGGCTTAAGGCCACGTGGGAAGCAAGCTGGCTTTCACTTTATCTTTACGATTCTTGTTCTTTTGGTTTCACGTTCAATTCCTGCTTCTTCCCTACGAAAGCCAGGCAAGGGCGAGAAAAGCGTTGTTGGTATCCCAAGCTTTCTTCTCGGGCTTAGCGTATGATTGAAGTGAACTGCTCTGCTATGCTATGCTATTGTGTCAAGACAGATTTGGATTTGGAATTTGGATGCGTAGGGAAAGAGCTGGTGCCGCTGGTGCCGTGCTTTCTTCGGTGACGCTGACTACTGATTGACAGAGCTGCGTGTGGAAGGGTTAATGGGTGTAGGTCTTTTTTTGAGGTAATTGACAGGTTAGCGGAGATGAACCAGAAGGAAGATTACTGGTTTTTTTGTGCTTGTTTGATTTGATTACAAGAAGACGCTGCCCTGATATAAAGCGACAGCAACTCCGCTCCAGGCTATTTTTTAACGCCACGTATCTGTCCCAAGACGCACGTCCTCAGCCCGTCCTGACGCGCTAGATACCGAACTCTTGACTTTAGACTTCCTTGGAATTCCGCAGTTAATCTGATCTCTTGATAGCAGCGCTCACTCCCTGGTCTAACAACATTAACCGCCGCCGTTCCGAATTCCGAAACAAGCTGGAAAGACGTACTGAGAGAACTTCTTCCCTCCACGAGCTCTTTATACCCAGCACTCAACCCCATCACCGTTCTCCGCCCTACAACCACCAACCTCGTGCACATGGTACATGGAATACCGTGACAGCAGCCCGCCCATTGGGTTTCCCCACTAATGCTTTCACTAGGAACAGCGATACGCTGTTGTTGGCTTTGACTAGGGGAGTACGTCAGGTCCGTTATTAGAACATCACTTTATTGGTATCTTCTACTGGTAAAATCAGTAAAATTTAAAGTCCAGGCCAGGCGTTATTACAAAGTCAATGTCAACCTCCTACATTAGAATTCGTAATTTACACTAACCCACTTCTCTACTCCACCCCCTTCCCGCATGGACGGAGTCATATGCATAACTATGGTAATGACACCAAAGTAGCGAAAAAGCAACCTCCACCATTTTTCATTCTCATATATGGGAAAGAAAGCCTGCAGATGCTATTTGAGCTATTATACCAGCGTGTCCATGATACTTAAGTAATGTCATATCGTATTCTCAATAGTCGGAGCCACGAGCTCCACAGTGTTATTATAATGCGTGGCATAGTTGTGGTGAAGCAGTGAAGGTGATGTCTAGAAGGAATGTGCATAGTTTGAGGGGTCTACCTTAAAACCACTCAGGCTTTCATTAAGACCGGATTTCCGCATATTTCAAAGTGAGAAGGCTGCCAATTCAATAAACGTCAAGATGTCAGAGCGTGAAAGGGGGAAATTGCTTTTGAGATGTAGCGGGTTGCTGTTTTAATTTGTGAACCTTCAAGAGACAGGAGTAATCAGGGCGCGAGGTGAAACATCTTCCTACTTTCGTCATGTACGGAGGCCCCACTTATCTGCAATTAGAGCTGTCCTTACAAAACTCGGGTCCAAGATTCCATAGCGAAATGATTAAGGTCCCAATCCCAACACCTTTTCAACACCTCCTTTCTCCGGGCTCAGAGAAAAGGATCGGGTGAGCCGGAGAGAAAAAGCTTTGATCCCAGCAGAGATAGGGCAAGTGCTGAGAGACTCCGGGTCTACAGAAGATCTCAGATTAAAAGTTAAAGAGAAAGAAGTAATTTATGTCTCCAAGGGATTCAATGCACTAATCAATTTTCTATGACAGACTACGCCTCTTCACTCTCTCCAACTACTCATCCACTTTCTCCTCCGACTCAATCTCTCCATCTCGTCTCACACACACTTGGTCACCTTCAATGCCCCCAAACTCCAATCCACTATCACCAACTCCATAAAAGCCACTTTCGATGGCCTTTCTTTAATGGACCAAGTACATATCCTCGCTGATCGGGAATTACGTTGGAATGACCCATTTAACCGCGTCCATGCCTTAGAAATAGCGTTGTGTCGGAGGGCAGAGCGACACGGACCACTCTTCCTCACAATCCTAATAGCATTTCTTCTTCGGAATTATCCCACTGATTTAGATTCGTATTTGAATAAAGAGCATATTTCGTCATTCGTATTCTTAAAAGTTGACGATGAATTGAGATTGGGATCTCTGAACGAGCATAGTATCTCTTGGGATCAGACGAGACACAATAACATTAGAAATACAAACATTTGCTCAATTTTTCACTGGGTACATATTTGCATATATAATTGCATTCCCTTCAAAATCGGTTAGCTTCGTTGAATTTACATTGCGACAAAGACACACTTTGTTAGCGGCAGTATAAGGTATTTTAGAATTTAGAAGAAGCCAGCAAGGATCGTTATATGGGTTTCTACTTTCTACGGTAGTGATTGATAAGGATAAGTGATCAATCGCATACACTCGGATTTTTAAAAGCGATGATGTTTTATACAGAGACGTCTTAACTGAACGCTTCAATCAAGGAAAATCTGGACAGTAAAAGACGTGTATATCCCTATCAAATGCTTCAGTAAGGACAAACGTATGCGATCTCCGGAACGAATATTTTATCAGTTTAGGTATAAGGTGGATTCAAAATTCAATACTATCCGTGCAAATAAAGGAAGACAAAGGAAGCGATTCTTATTGTAATTGAAAAGAAGAACACGAGTCGGTGATTTTATTCTCTAAATACAGACACATGAACACGTGTGACTAACATGTTTACTCAGTTTTAATAGTAGGAATAGGGTATATGTATAAAGCTCAAACACTAATCGCTCAAATAAATACATGAGCAGATTAGTAACAACGTAATTTAACGCATGTAATTCCACGTCAATTCAAAATGTTGAATATTCCTCTGTAAATTGTTTCCAGTGTTCTTAATCTCGGCAGCGTTTCCTGTAAACACGAATAAGCATTTTGAAAAGTTCCATAAAGGCAATGGAGAATACAGTACATAGAATATATTTTACGCAGCACTCGGCTTACATATGTCCATAGCTTACCTGAAAGACTGGAATAACAACTCGACCAGTAGCATCAGGTGCGTGTAGAATTAATGCGATGTATGTTATAACACGTTGCTGTAATTTGAAACATAAAATATAATTCCAACTCGTGCCTTAATTTGACTTTCACTTAGGATTACATGGAAGTGACTCATTCCATGTCAATTCTTCTAATTAAGTACACACAACTTATTGGAGAATTACCATTTTAATTGTTTCATTTATGACAACCGTTTTGATATTCGCAGTAGGAATGAACTTGACGCTTGTACATATCCCCATTATATTCACTTGGCTTAGTTGAACTCCAAATGTGGCAATGAGCAGGAGAGACTCTGCAAAATCAAACAAGAACACGTGAAATCAATTGTCGAATTGAATAATTCTATGCGGATTAGCATCGGATGAAAGATCAAGGTTTCAACTTTCAACTCAGCACTCAACCATGCATCGTGATCGGTGAAGAACAGAATAATCTCATCGAAAGCATACTTTCACTTTAGTGGAATACTTAAAAGCCGTGTCATGCAAGTCAATTAAAATGAAAAGTACTGTACTGAATCTGCTTAGGCGAGTTAATAAAATGTAATTCCCTGAAGGACGAGTATTTTTAAATTAATCTTGTATCGAATCCATCCGTGTGGTGCGTGATGCGATATGGTAAAGAATTATTTGAATTATCAACTCGCTTCTACTTGTGTTATAGGTTAAGTATAGATAGCCGGACTCGGACAAGTACGGAGCTCCACAGTAGGTAGGCTTAGCTATTAATTGTATTCGGTCAGTAAGTCATTATATTTATTACTTAATAAATACCTAACCTAACCTGGTCAACCTAGCGTGTGTTCAGCGTAGCAGTCATTTGATATATTATGAAAGGTAGGGTCATCCGAGACGGTTGAGGCATATGGAGTGTCGTGACAGAACCGAAGCCTGGAAGTGACGAGGGACGAGTCATAGGATTGAGACCCTTCATTCGGGTTAGTTCCAGGGCGCGGTCATAACACCGGGTGCCAGGTTTGATGCCGCGGGGTCCTTTGGCACCATACCATATATATATTATATATGGCACGGGGGCTTTGGTCCCAGGGTTTGGACTGTATGTATAAGTAGATTGTCTCGTATGTGAACTATCGGTATTTCGAGTTTCTATGAAAACTCAAGTGACTGACCTCGGAAAATGAGTCGGTAGAGATAAATGATGAAGAGGGGAGTGAGGATGGCAGTGGCAAACACGTGGAACCGAAACCCGAAATCCAGGCAACCCATGAGAAAGGCCATGAAGGAGATGATGAGGGCGAGGCGAGTGTAGGCGGAGAGCGCGGTCTGTGTCCGCTGGACGGTGAACTCCAGGGTCTGGGATTTGTAGTAGGACTGGATGGGCGGGACGGGAATGGGCGAAATACCGGGTGCCTTGGTTTCCGGCGGAGCGAGAGCTTGGGTGAGGAGGAGATTAGTTTCGCTCCGTGTTCGTCGTCCCGCACCTCCACCCCCACCCACCCGACGTATTGACGCCCGTCGGGGAACCAGGAAGCTCTTGCGCCAGCTGCTTGGAAGGTCATACTGGGACACGTCGAGGATGTTGATACCAGTACTTCCACTCAGCCGCGAATCCGAGGATTTCGATGTATCGAGCGGCAGCTGAGCGTGGGACCTGATTCTTATACCTTCACCGTACACGTTCTGCTCCATCCGAATCCACTCATGGCCTAATGGCGATGACATTTCTCAATCAAGATGACTCTGTGAATTTGTTCAATGACAATAACAATGTATTAGTAATTCAAACATTTGATTTAGGTACTTATACTACACTACCGCTTATGCGGTATCGCAGCTGGGTTTGCTTGATATAAATCATATCATTCAATTCAGATCATGGAGGCTTTGCGTATCGACCCGGGAGGTAATTTTCCTCCGCGGAATGGCAGATTTGCATCCGACGGCAAATGGGCCTCCCAACCCGGGCATCGTCAGGAAAATTTACCTCCCGCCTCCAAACACATTTTATCACAGGATATCCATATAACTTTTATATTTCAACATTTGGGAATGTGTGTCCTAAATTAGTACCTTACACACTTTGCAAAATAAATGTCCCTGAAAACGAAATACATTAATGGAGCGCTGCTACAGGGTTGTATCTTAAGTGAAACGGGCAACGGGGCGGGGACAAAGATTACTAAAACCCCGACACCCGATATTCGGGTAATGAATTGCTTCGTGTTCGGACAAGGGATGGAAATTCACAGTTCGTGGCTTGGTACCGGTACGCACGGACTGAGCGAACCCGAATCAGGCAGCTGGCAGCGACACGTTCAACGTTTGACCTATCCATGCACATTATACTAAAAATCCGTACCAAGTGTAGTCCAGTAAAATGTGAAATCACCTGTTAACGTTAGTCCACTTGATCTGTCTCCAGTTGTTGCTTGACCTTTGACCTAGTCCGAAATTAGAGAGCTGCTATAAACTATAAATATTAATTCCTTGATTCCAACTTTGTCATGCATTGACATTAGCAATAAGCTGTGAAAACAAATAAGGCATGAAAATCCCGCCGGTTAAAATCCATACTGGACTGGAAATAGAACACATACATATACTATTCTCTTCTCTTAGACTTCTTTTCCGGAATTCGGATCCGATTTTTGTTTTGATGATAATACGGAGTACGGAGCGGTGCTAAATACTTTATACGTGTTATGATTATGACGGCGAAACAGATCTTGACTGTTTTTCTTTCGGTTAAAACGAAGTACAGAGAACATTTCGCTGATGGCGATGGCGATATAACCGAAGAAATTAGTTGCTGAGGAGGTGCCCAATAATAGGCCAGGTGACATAGCGAAAGCGCCCCGCGCCAAACAACACGCTGCTCCAAGCGAATCCCAGCCCCCAGCGGAACTTTTCGCGTGTACAAAGCAAGTACCAAGTGTAAAATATAGGAGCAAGATCGGAGCGATGATACAATTTATTAAAAATCAAAATTTGAATAGCACGCAAAGTCATTTCCCAAATTGTTTTTGTGTTGGGGAACAAATGAGGTTTTTTTCAGGGAAAGGAGAAGTTCGGCGTCATTTTCCATAACAGCGCCTGAAAATAACAAAAATTGCAATCAATAGCCCAGTCATGCGGGTATATTCTAGTATGTTCTAGCTGTATAACTTTGTCACGTAAGGATGGTCCCTCATTCTTTCTCAAAGTAACACTGTCTTCCTCTCTACTACGTTTCTCCAAAGTTACTGAACTAGGATTTTTTAAATCGGATTTGAAATATAGACCGAACTGGCGTACATTTCGCTGTAAAAAATATCACAAAAAGTTTAATTTTAAGCAAGATAATAATATTTGAAAATGGGTATCCCCAATCAACAGAGCTTGTTTGTCGAGTTTGCGAAATCCGAGCTTTTGACCCTTAGTGAACCCCATTACCCAGCTACAACATACCAAATAAAGTTAAACATGGGCATTGAGATAAGCAGGTCAACATACCTGTGCAGAGTATGATCTTTGCACCCGCCTTGGAAATCTTTTTCACTGTTTCAGCTACTTTTTGTAGACACTCCTTGGCCAGGAATGGTGGATCGACAACAACGACGGAATATGCATTAAAACATTGTTCTGGAACAGATTCTGGGAGATTATAGTCGTAGTAGATGTACGATGATCCAAATGCTGCAAACCGCTTATCGTATTCAAAGAGGTGAACTGCAATTCCCATAATAAGCAAGTTTTACATAGGTGAAGTAAGCCAATTTGCCATTTATTTCCAAAATATACCTACATACCTAGGTAAAATTGAACACAAACATAAGATCGGGAATATTTGTACAAACAAAGCGATCACAGGCATTACCCCTTACCGTTTGAGGAGACTCCACAAGCTCGAAACACAGATGGACAACTTACGCAAGCCACCATTTCGGTACCAGCTGCGGATAAGTCCTTAACTTTTTTCGCGAGAAAGAGAGACGTCTCTTCATCATACCAGAATTGACTCATTTGCTAAAAGACAGAATTAAGAGCAATAATCGCATAAATGTACCAATTGCAAATTAATTAAGGTTTTATGCTTTAGGCTCGTATGCTATCACGTATTCAAGTCCTATTCTGAAATTCTCTAGATGTTAGACTGATTAAAGATTAAAGTTATGACCGTACCCAGTCCTCTGGAAAACAGTTACTCAGCTCATGTTCAAATAATACTGGCTTTTGCAAGGATTCTGATTCTTGGCCACCACCCTCGGCTGCAGACAAAATCTCGTTTATCTTGGCTTGTTCATTATAGAATTCTTTGAGAGCAGAAATTGCTTCAGCGGAGAGTTGAGGAATATCATCGTCCTCTTCGGCTGCTGGATCCATTTGGGAAAAATACTAATATCAAACACGCCGACGGCACAGCAACAAAACAGGTTGAATTAATTAATTCAGAATATTTCCACGAACACGATACACTACTACCAACTACTGACTGACTGTTTACAGCCGCACACGTGCTCAAAGCTTCTGTGCGAATCTTTTCAGTGTCCGATCCCATCCTAATACCATACCAGTCCATGTCCATCTCACTTCAAATCAAACCAAAGTTACCTCCTCTCCCATCCCGGTGTTCATTCAAGTCTCTTTATTCCCAATACTTAGAATACAATGGAAGTCGAGCTCCAATGCTAAAGATTTTTATCATTTTATCCCTCTCAAAGAAAGCACCTTGTTCTTTCTCCGGAATTTCAACCCGAATGGAAGTCCAACAAAGCGGTTAGTTCAGTTAGTGCCAGAGAAATTGACCTACAGCATAGCATTACGATGTGTGGCTAGGCTATCAAGCAATTTATTGATGAAATGATACCGCCATGCGGAGGGCGGAAATGGGATTTTGGGATCACTCCCACATAGCACACGCTCAAGCTTAGCTTAAGCTAATCGTCACGATAATTAGCTAATCTGAAGTCGTTAGCCAATA
>JAQFYT010000667.1:0-22140 GCA_034694925.1 Ceratophysella denticulata
GATTGAATTTTTCGACTTTTTACATGTACATGATTGATTTTCAGATTTATATTAGTACAGTGGTTATTGATACTCTTTATTAAGATTGTTTTAAAAAACTTAAAATTATTAAGTTTAAACATCCATATTTCCAATCATTTTAGCATCTTCATATTGTCGGTCTACACTACACCCGTTTACACGGTTTATTTTTGTAGGGAGGTTTAAAAGCTGTTTTGGCGACCGATGCCTTTCAGGTGAATTGTTCAATTATTTTAGTTTGATTGCGAATTGTATGTTAATGAACATTTATTTCTTTGAAGGTGATAGTAATGTTTCTGGGCATGGGTACCATCCTTGTAAAGTGCTTGTTACTGGCTGGAGGTCTGTCAAATTCCTTTGCTATTGCGGAGAATGCTGGTCGACTCAATTTGTTTGAGTAAAACACTAATAATAATATTCAGAATCATATTCCAACACAAGAAATATTTTTGTTTTTCCACTTGATGTTGGATTTGTGAAATCTTTTCATATTTTTAAGTTTCACGTTGGACCCATTCATGAGACACAATTTCTTTAATATTTTCTTGGGAATCGGATTTTCAACTATGTTGACCTACGGAACACGACAGCATGAAGTTCAAAGATATTCTAGTACGCCCAGCGTTTCTGCTGCACAAAGGTTGTTGATCGAAACGTTTCAAGGAAAATTTAAGAGTAAATTGTTATTAGTTATGTGCGTGGTTTACTTGCAGGTCGCTATATCTTAGCGTTCCAATTAAAGCATTCTCACTTGGAATAAGTTGTTTGACCGGAATAGCTCTGTTCGCTGCGTATGCTGGATGTGACCCAGTCAGGTCTCGTGAAATTCGTAAGAATGACGAATTCATCCCCTGGTTCGTAACGCAGGAATTGAAATCAATTCCCGGAATGATTGGTCTTTTCACAGCCTGCGTTTTTTCAGGTGTCCTAAGGTACTGTGAAACTTGTATAATTGAAAAGCGACATATACATGAGGTGAACACGCGTAAATACAATCGGAATTTGTAAATCGATTTTAGCTCGTACTCTTCCCAGTTGAACGGATTGGTGGCTGTAACTTGGACCGACTTCTTATCCAAGTTGCCTATCTGCCGAAAAATGAGTGAAGCAGGGAAAGCCCGAGGATCGATGTTGTTAGGTAAATTTTAATGCTTTTGATCACTTGACTCATAATCATGTACATTTGAACTTGGGTCTAAGTAACTCCAATTTGATATTGTTGTCCAGGATTGGCGTACGGTTTGCTAATTGTGACACTGGCATTCTTTGGAGATAATTTTGGAGATATTTACCAAGCGTCTTATGCCGTAACCGGTGGTCCGGCCGGTGTAATGGGTGCCGTATTCATCATGGCACTATTCGTGCCTTTCATAGGAAAACAGGTAAAGGAGAACGAGAATGTGCCCACATGAAAACACCGGATTAAATTGTCGTAATACGGGTTTGTTGCTGTTTCATTTGTAGGGAGCACTTGGTGGAATGATCATTGGATTGGTTTCAACCACATTTATAAGCATTCTAGGTATTTTAAATAATCCCAAGGCACCGAGACTTCCCACTTCCATCGATAACTGTACAGCACTGATTGGAAACACGAGTTATATTACCGGTACCGGGGTCCTGTCCGCTTCGGTCATGTACGTCTGACTTCCCATTCGTAAAATATGCATTTAACATACCGGAAAATGTATACCTTCCTAATACATATAACTTAATTTTCCCACAGAGAATGGCCTGCTAAAATTTACACATTATCCTACACCGTATATCCATTGTTTGCTGCAGTTGTAACCTTGTTCTGTGGAATCCTTATTACCCTTATCATCCGACGTGAGTATTTTTTACTACCTATACTAAATACAAATATTTCATTGTATTGAAGTGATATTGCAAACAGAAGAAATCTTAAACTTGCTTCGTAATTTACGCAGCGTTTACAACAAATCCAGAAGTGGATCCTAAGCATATTCACCCTTACGCCCGGAAAAGAAGCGTTAAACCTGTAACGTCTCCGCAAATATCAAGCACAGGTACCAAGGATTTAATTAGTGATAGTGGGTGCTAAATGAGATGCCATATATAGTTTTTCAACAGTGTAATACGTATTCAGTTGTACCCAGTAAATCATGACCTAACTCGCAGTTCAGTAGTTGAGACTTGTTTATTCTTCCTCGATTTCCAAGAATATTTTCATATCATATTATAGGTATATGTGATTTTCATGATATTAAATAAATACTAGTTCTGTTAATCAGTTGTCCAGTGCACAGAGTAAGGCAACTCCCCGTTTGATCCAATGAGCAGGCGGTTCGCGAGTTTCAAGCAAGACCGGAAGAACGTAATTGGTGGAGTGACCAGTTGTCGCCAGAGTTCCACGGCGCTCTGATGTTCGATAAACTGGGCATTTATACCGTCCACCCTCAACAACCTCGTCTTTCCGCTGCGGCATTAGCCAGATAATAGGCATCGGGTCATAAAGTACTTTCGGATACATTTCAGCCAGTGTTCCACTACATAATAGTACAATTATTAGACTACATAAAGTTGTGCAGTTATGGTTATGAGGCTTAATGTAATACAGCGGTGAAAGTCAGCTTTCACTTGGTTTTCTACACGTAACGAAACTATAATAGATAGAGCAAATACTCACCCTTGGCGATCCCAACGAGCACAGTCCACAAACAAGCCGTGGACGTACGCCCCATCAGCAGGTGGACGTTTCATTGTGTCAACAGCAAGAATTGTGAAATCATAGCCTAACTTGTCAATTGGAATGGTGTACTTTCTCGCATAGTTCTGCATGGCTCCTGTCAAAAACGCTTGAGTAAAGAAGAAACCGGATATCCAAAATACAGATGGTTTTCCGTTGTTGAACCAAGTCTGCAAAGAGCATCAACATAATATTTTTTTCATTTACTTCGTATCTGACTGAAGCAACACATATGGATGTTGTGAAATACCGTAAGAAATTTGAGTCGTTCCAGAAAGTCATTGACATAAGCTCCAAGTGGCTTCAGACTAGGGTAGGAAACTTTGCACCACATGGCTGGAACTTTCCCAATCATAAGTGATGAAGCCAGAGATTCGAGATCAATAGACATGAGAACCAATCCCTTGATTGCTTTTTGAATTTCCTTCAAACTGTTTCGAATCACGGTCAGGAGTCGATTGAATCGTTCCATCTCCTGAACCAGAACAGTATTCATGGATTCTCCATATGTCGTTGGGTACTTCTCTAAAGCCACTTCTAAGTCATAGTTTTCAGGGAGCTAGAATATTGAATTAGAATTACTACATGTAGTAATTGGCAACGCTGTATTAATAGTTGCGGCGATGTGGGCAATCTACATACATAATGGATCCCTGTCTGAAACACTTCCATTAACGGATCACGGCATATTAAGTTAACGACTAACCTTTGACAAAATGTCGTCAGCAATGTCTGACAGAGCAGAATCAAATTTTCCTTCTCCCCCGCCTCCGGCTTGTTCTTGCGTCAAAAGGACAGCGTCACAGAGACTCCGGGTCTCGCGTAATTCTCGGCTAATATCAACATTTCCATGCATTCCGAAAACTTCCGGTTTCTGTGATTGTGGTAATCTCTAAAAATCGAATTTAGATATCTGTTATACAGAAGGGCAGCTGATTTGTTTGTTTTAAGTACCAGAAGCTAAACAATGAGCCGACCTTTATAAATTCAACAACGTCTTCATAGCCAAGTTTTTGTGGAATTGTGTACATTCCAGACGCTGAGAATTTGTACCGTGCTTTCCCAAGCATTTCTGGACAACAAAATCCGGAAAGAATCGTCGTCAGCGTACGCCTGATACAGAATATCGAAATAAAATATTGATGAGGCAAGATGCAAGCTACATACAGATATAAGCTACTATAACGGGGCCGAAGTAAAATATACTGTAGATTGCTACCTGTCCCAATCATCCGTAACTCTACCGCCATAATTACATTCTCCAGTTAAGTACGTAATTGCTTCGTAAGGGACTTCATTGTACTCGTTCAGAAACATCTGTACGTGATTAAAATAATGATATACTGAGTAGATAATATTAATTTATATTGAAAGTGTTCATCAGATTGTACTGGGCAATCTATGGAGGAAATACATGAAATGCATACGACTTCTGTACCTGTAACTGTCGGATGGAAATACGCAGATCCGAATCATTGAACCCATATGGAATCTATGCACAAAAATCACATTTGACATTACATATTTTACATTTCACATTACGCACACCTAGTTCATTATTCTATTATTCTCATAAACTATTAAAATTGAGACTAACGTTGAAACCAGGCGGCCCAAACTTTCTCCTCTCCTGTGTCACGGCGTGGAAGAAGCAGAGCCCGTAGAGGAGTTTTGCGAACGTTTCGTCCTTACCTGGACAGCCAGTATAGAAAGTTGAGTCACAAATTGGGTCCGCCATGTACGATTGAAGAAGATTCATTCTCAATCCCGTCGGAGGCTCATTCGTCATCTTCACGCTATTTTGCAGGATCGTCACGGGAAACTATATAAGCACGAAGAAGAATCGCTGATGAAAGTCATCGATTTTCATATTCTAAATATATAAAGCGGCGACTAAACATATTCTGGTATAATTGTATAACTGCAAACTGCAAGCAAGTCGAAACAAACCTTTGGTGACGGATAGGATGTGAGCCAGAGTCGAAAAGCCGGATTAACTTTTGCGGAAGGAATTTCCTCACAGATCTTGTCAAGGGCGGGCATCCAAGAGGCGGCCAAGTGACAATTTTGAAGAGCCACCCATGTTCCTTCCTCTTGAGCTTTTATAATCATTTCTTTTGCAATCGGACCCTGAAATGGAGTACAAAATAATGAAATATGGGATTTTGGCTTGATCTATTTCCTAAAATTATCGTTGTTCCGAATAGGGTATTTGTAGTTTTTATCAGGAGATAATTCAATGATTCCACTGACCTGCCCTTGACCCAAAGAAATAGCTTCAAACTTTGCTCCACCAAATCCAGAATCGTCCGCAAACTTGAGTAGGGCTGACATTGGATCAGCCCCAGGCGATAAGATGAAAACAAGCGGAGTTTTGAAATCCGAGTCCAAATACGATTTTGCCAAATCAAACGGAGGTGGCTGAACGAACTTATCGCTGTATAGAAATATTTATGAAATAATGCCTAAGCAAAATGAAAGGGTTTAACTCGTACTTACCCCAAACTTGTACTAACAAATGTGGTTATCATTGGAACGAGCTTGTCGGGTCTGATGCAGCGAATGACCATCATTTTCTGAAAATCCGTCAATTTCTCATTCCAGGGTGCAGGCAGTGCTTGAAGATGTGGTTCGGCATGGTCGTATAAAGAATGCCAATTGTTAATGTTCCGCTTAAAATCCTCCAGCAAACCTATCCGTGAAACAGAAATATTACAGCTATCCAGCTTTTCAGCTTCTTTAACTGAGAAAATCTGATTAAAGCAGCTAACCCTTCAACTGCGGCGAAGTGTCGACCATTTGGCACAAACGACAGATCTCATCCCAAGACTCCTCTGCCAGCCAACCAGCTCCAGGATTTGGAATATCGTTTTCTAACCCGACACCGCCAGTTAGCAGAAACTTGAACTCGGCTTTCTGCAATTTACTCTGTGACCTGAAACGAGTAGTAACATATAAGTTATTGTATCTTCCATATTTGAAGCGCAATTACTACAGTGACATACTCTCGATTAGCTCGGCTTACATGAGAATACTAACACACAGAACAAACGAGAATAGGAGCTTGTCCTTTTCAAAGAGTGAGCGACAGACGTTGGAATATAGACTGAGCGTAAAATGGTCGCTGAGATTCTTTAATCGTTTTTCCAAAACTTTACTTCGGTTGCTGCAAAGATTAAAAACATTTCTATTAGTAGGAGCATTCTTTCACTAGTTTACCATCTTACCGTAGCAATTCCCAATAGTGTAGTTTTAAACTTAACGCAGCATGTTACAAATTAAATGTTAAAGTATTATTTTATAGGAATAGCTTCACAAACTTTTGAAAATTATTTACGAGTGTACCTGTGTTCAATGGAGTTTGTGAAAAGGTTGACGAACCAGGCCAGAGAGTATTGGTACATTGGATCAATATTTGGTAATTCCGTCAAGGAGAAGAAGAGCACACTTGTATATCTGCCAAAAAAGAAACAGTGGTCGTTGTGAACTTCATTTAAAAACCTAATCTTAATGCAAACGTACTACGTATTTCAACGAAACGTTGACAGTTGGAAATGAGTAAATATGTGTCACCTTGCAATAGGACGATAAGCCAATCTTGATTTTTCAATCAATTTCTCAGTCTCAACGGCAATAGCCTGTTTTTCCGAAATGTCATTAGAAATTTGTTTTGAGGAATCCAAAATTTCAATAGCAGACTCGTCTTCTAAAATATTTCCTTCAGAAGTTGAGAGTGTGTTAAGAATGTTATCTTCAACATCCTTTAGCGCTTTGGTATTGGATGCTGTCTGCTGGACTAATTGCTGACGTTCTTCTTCCAGCTCGGGTCTGAAATAAATTAGGCATAGGAAGTAGGAATTTGAAATGCACAAATCCAACAACCCAGAAGTACTAAATCAATTCAGAATTTCATGCAATTATCGCAGTACCGCTCTTTTGCGACAACGATGCCCAAGAGTTGATCCTCGAGCCCCTCCAGCGTAATCATAAAGTTGAGTAAGAGGACTTTTGTGGAAATCTCCGGTAAATAGTGCGGATTTCTCAGTTTGGTTGTAATATAAAACCGGAAGTTTGGATGGAACTCCACAATTAAATCACCAAGTCGAATCATATCCACACCCGCTAAAAATTAATGAAAAGCATAACTTTCTGCCCTGCATTGAAACATTGGTTGTATTCGGTTCACTTACATTGTTTGAATGTTGTTTTCTGGAGAATTGGTTGTAGAGATGGATCAATTTCTTCACCCACGTTTTCACAGAGCATTGGAATACCCTGAGAAACACAGACTTCCATTTTCCGCATAAAGTCCAAATCGGAGAGTTTCACAATTTTGAGTTTATTATCTTTCTCGGTATTTTTGATCCATTTATTAGCTTGACCCTGAGGATCAATCATGAGCGGATAACGACGTGCGAGTTCAATCATGACTGAGTTGTCGATAGAGAAGGAGTCACGTGGTAGACCATGAATATTCCAAGCCTGAATTTTAATGGCCGATCCAAGCGTTTTAGTTAGGCTGAAATTGGTAGAGCACGCAATTCCAAGGCTAGCTACAAACTGAACCCAGTCCGCAATGCATTCATTCCTGTGTAGAAATATCGTGTGAAAACATTAGAGCTGAGAATAACCCAAGCTAACGCAGTTCAATTATCTGCAACCATATATCTTGAAAAATTCTACTAAAAATACTGATTTCTTTTTTACAAATTCTAGCTAAATTATACCTGAAAGTAGCGGTGTAAGGGCCTAAATATGCAATACAAGCTGATGCAATTAACACATCAGCTCCAAGGTTATCAAATACAACTTGTAGATCCGCGGCAGCTTGAGTCCAACGATCTTTCTCTCCACCGAGTCCACCTAAATACAATGTTACATTATAGGAACGCCCTACAGAAAGCGACATTAAGGTACGTCTGCATTCCGCTCCACGCGTTTTCTCTAGGGAACGTAAAAGAAAGGCAGATCGAGTCTTACCAATGAGCTTCTCCGCTCGTTCCAGCTTCATAGAACACAGATTGACTTCCGCTTCAAGTCGTTCCTTCTTTCCACTGACTTCGTCAAATTGTTCTCGCAAATCCGCTAACCGATTTTCTAATTCCCGAATTTCTTCACGTTTTGTGTTGAGTAGCTCCACAGTCGCTTTCAATGTAGTTTCGGCTTCCAATAATCGTGCCTTTTTTGGAGCTACCACCTAAATATTGATTTAATGACATTTTTATACAATCTTTAGCATTTAATTAGGTTGACAACGCTCGACTCCAAAAATTCACGAACCTTTGCGACCACATCATATGAATCAAGTGCAATCACCCATCTGCAAAGACCTTCAGCGGCAGATGAGGCTTTTGCAACTTTGGCCGGCACGAAGAGCGGTTGTTTGATAAAATTAGCTCGAATATCTGCCATGACTTGAACCGGAATATTGTCTTTGTCGTACTCTTTGAGACTTTGCAAAAAGTTGAAGTCTCCAATCATTTTCTTACTTGGGCCCCAAAAGTCTACCACCTGTTTCGCAGTACTTTCATTTTAGACTCTCGAATCCGGTTATGGGTTCTTCTAGTATTACATTAGGTATCTATTTTTGTATGGGTACCTTTTTCCCGTCATTATCCGTAATTTTCTCCGGTTTTATACCTTTCATCACACAAACCGCCGCCATAACCAACTTAACAGCTGGCGGCGGGTTCTTCATGGATTTTACAAGTACAATATCAGCTGGTTTTAGCGTATCCAATGCCTTTAGTGCCTCTGCAATTAAATATCAAGAATTTAGCTGGATATGGTTTGGTATTCAAATTTTAAATAGGTTAATTGTTCCAAATTCAATACTTTCAAGCATGGGTAGTGCTTCTGCTAAATCTTCCAAACATTCCGCTTTTAACTTAGATGCCTCTTCAGCCTGCACATTAGCCTTGGCTTCATCTTCTTTTACCAATTCGGATTTCTTTGCCACTTCCGCAGTCTCCTTCTCAATTATGACCATAACAGCATCCGCCGCCTTGGCAGCTTCAATCAATTGAGGTTGCAGAGCCGAAAGCTCTTTTTTCATTACAGCAATCTTGAAAAGTGAGTCAATGAGTTTATGTCATTTTAAAACAAATAAGTTATTGAGAGAATATTATATTTGTGTGACCATTGGGGTACTGAACCTACTTCTCCGGATGCAAAGGCCAGTTTGTCCAAACCTCCTAAGTATCTCAGCTTGGCTTGCATCGTATCCTCCTTCTTACCCTGGATCACTTGTTTGAAAGTGAGAATTAACTCGAGATACGAGGTTGGAGTAACGTAAACATGACGCCCCATCCCTTCAAAGAACTTTGTAGCTAATTTGGCGGCTCGAGTATGGAAAAATTTACAAATTCCAACAACTCCGACCTGAAGCTCTTTGGGAATGTCCATTCCTGTTGGTTTAAATTAAATTGACCAACTTGCACATATGGTTCAATTGAAATTGCTCTCGTTCTGATATTTACTTACCCTCCAAAGACTTCTGAGCCACTTTCTCAAGCGCATCTTCAGGCCACGGCTGGAACCAATCAATTGTGCAGCAATTTACCTGGGTAGAAAAATTAGGCATTGTTGTATATATGTCAGGAGCGAGTTTCCTCGGCTACTTGGGAGTTTAGGCATTGTTGCACGTTTGAAACGTTAAACGCCATTCCGAATGCAAAGCATCTCAAATCTAACCAGTGATGGAAACTGGCGAAGACGATTTCGAAAAGCGGATCCGATTGGGCTGAAGGCAATTATAATGTGAAGCTTCTCTTTGACCCGTCCCACGTAGAATGCATAAATTGCGAGTGGGTTAATTTCCGCTGATCGGCTTCGCCTGTCCTGTGCCAGCATTGTGGGCAGTACGGCCTCGTTGATTTCACCCTTCTCCTCCGCATTGAAAATATTCGGAACGTCACCCGAATTGAGTAAAGAGTCAATGTCTTCCAGAAATCCTTCTTCTTTGATCTGAGAGTCAGTAATGAGCAGGACTGTGTCTTTTCCGTAACCTCCCGAATTCTTCATGGCCTTCTTCAAATCATCTCTCCACTCATTCCGACCGTAGTTCTTGGAAATCTCGGGCTGGAAAATATGGTGACCACTCATATGGGCCGTGAGACGAGTCAATGACTGACGCCCTGACCCTCCAACGCCCACAAGAAGACCATGACCACCAGGGCTCCTCAGTATTCGAGAAATTCGACTCAAGTGTTCCAGAAGATATCTGTACATAAAGCAGCATTCAGGATTTTCCAATCGCAATCGTTATGAATTATAATTATAATTTGATCCGTACCTGAAAATGACCAGGTCCATTCGATTTTTATTAACATTGTTATATTCGTTCACTGCCATGTTCACGACTTTATAAAATTGATCCAAGTCCCGAATTTCAGTGTACATCCGCTCATCTTTGTCGGCATCAGGATTCATAAAATCTCCGAACATCAAGTTCCTCATATCCTCCTCTTGCACCTGTCAGTGCAATAACCGGTGTTATTTACTCCATGTATCACTAAACCCAACGTTTAAGTACCTTCGTCTTAGGACCTCCGGGTGACAGGTTCTCAAAGATAACGTCGAAAGACTCCTTGAAGTGATTTGAGACACAGCTCTGGGAGAGTTCAAAGAGCCACTTTCGATCTTTGTCGTCAATCAATCGATCTATCAACACAGCATATATATTGCTAAACGTTCTCCGCATGATTGCAACCAATGCTTCGCTTCATACGCTTTGTGAAAAAGCCACTTGGACCGCCTTACCGTAAAACACCCGATACACTTCGTGCGTCCAAAGCCTAAATCAGGGAAACATTTAAAACAAACATTGTAGGTTGATGTACAGAAACTGGGAGGTAGATCATATCGAATTCGGTATATACCGAACAAAGATCCGTTTAGATTCGACCGAGGCCTTATTTATAAGACAACATCCCTGAATGACTCGAGCAAAATCTCGTAAGTTGAATGTATAATGTGATTTTGCTGGTGTAGGAAGAAGATTCTGCATTGATTGCTTATACACTTCCATAGTTCCACCTACACAATAATTAAATTGTTGATAAATGCAAGAATAGTAATATTTTAATTACAGCATTGCTCACTCAACTCACCAACAATTGAGTGTGTCACTGAGAAATACTCGGGACTGAATCCGGTATTCTATTATCAAAATTCACAATCATAGATTAGCGACCACCAAGAATTGATCCGGAAGAAGATTCAAAATGATAAGATTGATCTAATTACTCTGAGGTAGATTTGCATTAATGTCTGAAAGATCTTGATCATGGTTTCATCTGAGAATACATTGATGGCTACTAAATTGAAATGTCGGAGAAAACGTTGGGTGATGTTCTGTCGCGAACCACCGGGCGGACCCATGGCGGCTATGAATTGAATATCTTGCATAAAGATCTTGCTCGTGTCTTTCTTGTCATACCTAAACATAACTCAAAGGATAGTTTGATTTTTGGATTTAGGAATCCTTTCGTTGAAACTGAGTGAATTATATGTTATTTCCTAACCAGTGTTTATGATCAAAGAACTGACGAAGAAGTTCGATAGGCGGCTGGGCGCCGTAGACCTCGGTGGCAGGCATGTTCAGGTCATCCAAGAAAACGATACATTTCTTCCCGGCTGGTGGACCAAAACAGCCGCGTCCTTTTTTATCCAACTTATTGATAATGAGGTCCTGTAATGGGGTCAATAGAATCAGCATTAAGAAGCCAGTAGACTGACCGAAACACTGAAGCATACTTTAGGTTTGCTGAACTGGTATGTTTCATGCAAACCTGTGTTTGACTGGCTGTCGTCTGAGCTGAGAATGTAACGAAATTGGCCATATATTCATCTGGAAGCCCCTGCATGAGCTTCTCCTGTACGTAAACACTTTTTCCAGTTCCAGTTGGACCAACAATCAAAAGCGGCAAACCATTCATTACGCACATATCCATGAGGTATGTATACCTAAAAATAAAATTTTCAATTACATAATTTAGTTATGCTATATACATCATAATCACAACTAAAACTACACACCGAGCAGTATCCACAGTTGGAACGATAATCCGACGAATGTCGCTGTGCGTCGGTGTTTCGAATCCCCGAACCAACTCATTCCAATGCTTCCATGCACCGCGCCCCTTGAATTCATAGAAGAAATCAAAGACACTGCCCTCGGGAGGAAAAGCTGATTCCATTTTGGGTGGAAAGGAAGACGGAAATGCATGCTTGGGCTCAGGATCCTTGGCCGAAAGCATCAGACGAAAAAAGGTGTCAAACTTAGTTCTGGACGCAGTGTCCAACAAACCGGCCACTGTCCATGGAATTGCAAAAAGTACTGCTGAAGTTATCCAGATTCGAACGTGCTTCGATTCCCTCAGCAAGTCCTCATAACAGCTTTTCAGTTGACACTCGACAAGGTTCATGAAGGATCTGGAATATAACACCATCATGAATAACGCTAAGCATAATTGATTAACCTTTTTTACTTTCAAAGTATTTTAGCTTAGAAAAGTTTGAGTAGCAAACCTTGCTAAGTTTGAATCTCCAATGACTAGCATCATTTTGCATTGCTTTCGGACAAATTTCAAGGAATTGGTCAATGACCAGACGCATAAGTCATTGAAGTACTCTCCCGACCCTTCGGATTTCCATTCCTCAGGTAAGTCATGCATCCAGGAGTCCAGAAGTGGTTTCCAACCCAAGGATACCGGCTCAAAGTAAATCATTCCGCATCGAGAAACCGTGGCAGGGGAGGCCTACATTGGAAGTGGTTATTAGTTACGAGTCAGGACTGGATTCCTTTACAAAAAAAATTAAACCAAAGTTCACCTGCGACAGGTCCATAACTTCAAAGATCATTGACATTACAGACGTCATTTGAATAATTTCACCCGACATTAGGCAGAGTTTCTTATTGTCATCCAGTACCTGGTAATTAGGCATATAAGGGATGTTAGTTAATTTGAATTATTGGACATGGAACGCCCAAACATCGCTCAACAAGTAGTACAATTACAATACTACACTATACCGTATTCATATTCTCGATCCAAACGGCGTCCACGGGACCATCAAAGATGACCCATTTCCTGTCTTCAGTGTCAGTATTCGCCATATTTCTAGATATGTGTTCATGTGGTTAGCTCGAACGTAAACGTAGCATATGCTTAATACGTTATTATAGTTACCTGAAAACCGTGGCAATAACCCCATCGGACCACTGAAAACATGAGAAAACATGGAGTTTTAACAATTCACATCTACGTATGTACTAGGATACAAGAAAAGAAATGAAGGTGAATCTACGAACCTCGTGTGAAGCTGGATCAAAATTACCATACAACTGTCCCATCGTAATTGCCTTAGGGTTTATTGTTTCGTAATGTGCCCTATGCTCGTCAATATCCAGATGCTCTTCCATCCAGGTCAAGGCATCCGCGAGTACCTAAACCATATAAACAATAACACGAGTATTCGAATTAGTGGCTTATCGATGAAATTAGTGCTTTCTCCAGAGAAAGTCGCAAGTAGGTAGTGATTTCTTACACGTATAACAGTAGTTTTGGCTCCGAAAGGATCTCCCACCAGCATGAACCCGTGTCTCACAATAATCATCTCGTACATTTGTATCACCTTAGTCTTAATAATTTCAACCGGTTGCAAATTCCGTTCATTACATGCCTATTTTCCATTACAATATATTACAAACACTGATATCTATGTAAATATTCATTTGCGTAGACAACAATTTAAACTTCATACATATTCAATTCCGTCATAAAGATTGTCATAGTCCGCTTCGGGCAGCTTGACTCCAGGAAAGATATCCGAAATAATTCCTTGGAATAACGGAATATCGTGGGAGAGAAATTTGGGGAGATTGACGTCCATAATACTTCGAAGCAAAAGATAGTCTTCCTTGTCGAATGGAAACTTAAGCTTCAAATTTGCGGCTGCTAGTAGAACAGTCTTCACTGCTCGCATACCGTAGTCATAATGAAATTGACTAGACAGTTGTTCTGAACACAGACGATACGTTGTAACAATTTTAACGGACAAGTTTCTGGCATCCACAAATCCACAAGAGTATAGTGAGATTTCACCAATCATGGCATAATCTATAAACATAACAAGTTCCCAATATGTTCAATACTTGGCGAATACCATTAAAATTCCGGTTACGTAATTGGTAAAACTGTCTAGTTTTTACTACAGTTTCGAAGCTTACCTGGCACCATCATAGCCACAGTTCTGCAAATTACAATAAATTGAAATCCGTCAATAAGAAAAAAAAACTGTTTGCGGATGTAACAAAAGATATTGCGAGTACGCTTGGTGAACTGGAACTTACCTGAAAAGTACTTTCAAGTTGTCTGGAAGTTCCGATCGTCCGGCATACCTGGTTTGGAATACAAAATGAATGCACAGATAAAGATATTTCAGCACAGTACTGCGATGACACATTTGTCGTCTATGGTTAAGTATTCGGACAGTATTAAATACATTGACCATTGCCTTACCCAGGGTTCATAGTGATACAAACATAGCATGCTGAAATGGAGAAAATTTACAGATGAACACTGAGCATTACATAGACATGGAATAGAAGGTACAATTAAAAGGTAATTTACCGGGGTTCAGCTTGAGCTCCGTCCCCTCAAAGTTAAAGACCACTAGATTCGCCTGAACAGCTCGAATAATGCAAAGAATTTGCTGTGCAATGACGGACAAGACCTCGAGTTCAATTCGGTTGAATTCGTCAAAACTAAAGAGAATAGAGTTGAAAAATCAACGTTCAAATATCTAATTATATTAATGTGTAATATATTTAAGGGGCTTACCAGGCCCTGATTGAGGATGGTTTCATGAAATATAGAAAACGAAAGAAATAATTAGGACATGCGTTAGACGACTAAATTCATTTTTAAGAACTTAAAACCAAATTGGCAGTATTGCAGCGTGGTTTCTTACCAAGCACCACAAGACGCCAAGCCTTTGAAGAACTGAAAGAATGAAGCGGGTACAAAATATAACGAATCATCACATATAAGTCATGGCACATGGCAATATGGAGAATATGCCAAAGAAATCACCTTGCCCATAGCAATATAATCCAGTCCATCTGAGCAATTGAAAACAACGCACTGGACAGCCAGTGCTTTGGCTAAATCCTTGGTTGTTTCTGTTTTTCCAGTTCCCGCAGGACCTTCCGGTGCCCCGTTGAGATGAAGATGGTAAGCACCAATAAGTGTTCGGTAACAACGATCCGTTAAAGGTGTAATGACGAGTCTTGGAGAATTTCCAAGATATTCGTATGCATACTTTACAACAGAATTTGTAATTCGAACAATCACGTTGGCTTCCTCAAAATAGTATCTACATAAAACATATTGCTAGTGTAAAACAGAAATTATCTTGATCAGGACTGCTTGTTTAGACAATGGTCCACAAACCTCAACTGGGCCAACCATTTAAACTCAGTGTCTTGTTTTACATTCTGCTTAACCATTTCGTCAACAACATCTCGAGCGTGAACATCAATGGTGACCAGAGCTCCGAGCGTTATTCGAGCTTGTTTCGATAGCTCTCCCCGTACAAGCGCCACGACGTCATTAATTTGTGTCTATTTTAAGTATTTGCCAATTATTTGTAGATATGCGATATGAAATTGTGCAATTAATTGGTTTAGCCAATCTCACTCACATTTTCTCGTTCAAGATAATCTTTCAATCCATTTCCAGAAGCTAAACCCAAGGCTTCATGAACTTCCAGAGTCCAGAATATTTGAGATACACAAAGTACCACTTGACCAGCCCATTTGATGACCCAGTCCGATCTCGGTGAATGACTGTAAGCATCTCTTGAACTGGAAATCACGTCCCTCACAGACATTACCATAACTTGCTCCACCTTGGTCGCAAATGAAAATGAAACTTATGCCTTGAACAGGAACAATGGTGGAATATACGCTCATTAATTTTCACGTTGACGTACCTGGAGAAGCCATTTCTCAACACAACCGTGAGCCTCGACTGTATCAACGGGCTGACTAAAGTAAACTCGCTCACCCTCCGAACTGTACATTCCATGAATAACAAGGTCGGAGTCGAAATGGAGTTTGCTAATTCCTTCAAAGCATTTCTTCAAATGTGGTTGTACTCGGAGTGGATCCTTCGTCTCGGAAAGGATTTCAAGCATCTCATCGTTAGACAAGAAGAAGAATCTGGAAATACATTGTTCAGAAGTGCGGATTTCAGTTTACTAGATATCTCCTCATCTCTAAAAGTTCAAAATGTATAAGTATCTACCTTGGGAAGAAGAGACGTTTCTTTTCCAAATAAGCATTCAATCCCTTGTTGATGCGATCTAGAAGTGCTGTACAATCCTGTAGCTTTTCTAAAAGCCCTGGCTTGCTTGCCGTCTCAACTGCATTGGCTGTCTCACCAATCTCGGCCATTATCGATTTCCAAGTAGCGTCAACTTTCTACGTTGGAATCATAATGTGATATACTTGCGTAAAACATATTGGACAATTCAAACTTATAAATCTTAATAACATTATTAAACCTTAAACATGCGCCCTTCTTCAGGCATCTGACGCATAATATCTTCTGATGAAAACACTGGTTCAAGATAAAGCCATTGAGATTGAACCTTGAGCCACTCTTCAAGCGTAACTGATGATCGGAGAAGTGCAGTTTCCCAAGCCTTGACCTTCTCTGTAAAGTTTTGGTATAATATCGTTAGGCCAAGTTTTTGGATTTTAATTGAAAATTCGGCAATGTACCTTCATGTGGTTTGACAAATGGAGAGCCCTTCATTGTCTGAGTCTTGGTAATGTGATCGTCAAGCAGGAGTTGAATTTCTTCAACAGATGCCAATATTTTGACACCAGTCTCCCTGTAACATGAAATCAGCCATATCATCAGGTTGGTTTCATGCCGTTATGATGATAAATCTGAATTATGAACTTACTTGTAGCCGCTAGTGCTCAGTTTAGTACTGTTCCACTCAGCAATCATTTGATCAATGGACTTCTCAAGTGCATGTTCCTTACTGGCAGCATTACTAACACCTTCAAATCTGAAATCAAGCTCGAGATTATTAAATTGGCATAGGTATAGATTTTTGGAAATTGGGACAAAATGCGAACTTCTCTAAGTAGGGCTCCAGTCCCATTTTGAGTAACTTTCTCAGCGAAGTTCCTGTGTCTGGTGTAACATTGAAGCCGCATAACTCCGACATTTGGTCCCAATGGCGTTGTTTCAATCCAGGATTACAAAGAATTCCAATGATATTGATATAACTCTAAAGCAGGGGTAGGTAAACAATTGAGCAAACACAACACACAACGTTTAAAGAACAGTAAAATTTTGCAACGCGCTGCACTCACTCGGAATTCCGTCAGGGATTCCAGTGCCTTGTTGCAGATTTTGAGCGGCGGAGGCACTTGATCCAAATTGTCCTCATCCCAAAGTAGCGACAATGGAACATGCTTCGCTTCAGCTTCAGCCTGCATTTGAGCCTTGATTCGATTCTTGAAAAGTTTCTGAAGCTTATATAATTCTCTGTAAGGATATCATTAAATTGCAACCCCTGAAAGCACCTTTGCGTTCGAAAATGTGCTAGTAAAATATTCTCACTTGAAATACTCGTCAGTTTCCAAATCAATCGCTTCAGCGTTTAATCGGAAGTCTCCGTCCATGTATATTTTTTCTGCCTTTTGCCATTTTCGGGTGATGGTGAAAAGCTTTGTGAAAGGCTCCAGTTGCCCTTGAATCTCAGTAATTTCAGCAAACTGACTCAGGGTAAACTTAAACTGACTCTCCTCGTTGTTGATCCACTCGATTCCCTTTTGAAGGGCTTTCACGCGATTGTTCACATATTTCAAGTCCTGCATAAGAAATTTTGCATGTCTTAACGTTATGATGTCAGAGAGAAAAATCCTCAATTTTGTAAGATACCAACCTCACAATAAGACGCGACTTTGTCATAATCTCCATAACGAGCAAAGTCATCCCGAACTCGACGGAGTAATTTAGTCAAATCCTTTCTCATTTCAGCAATTTTCAGAGCAAGACGTTCTTCAAATTCAACTTTTTTATCCTCAATCATCTGAAGCATGTAAAAAGATAAAAGAAACATTTAAAGCATGACTGAAACCTTGAATGAAATAATCTAAAATGTTACTGGATCTTTCCCAAATAAATCCCACAGAAATGATTCCGGCTGCATGTAAGTTGGATATGAACATGAATTAAGAATATCAATCAATGTCTAAAAGTATAAATCTGAAAACTTACAATAGCGCTTTTCTCAAAAACAGGTTGTATTTTCCGATGCCAAGTTTGAACTGTCATCGCAGTTCTCATATCAGAAATTCCAAAAATATGAACGTCCAGAAGTGCAAAATGTTGTTTGACGGATTCAATCACATTTTCCTTGAGCAGAGCAAGTTCCATTCCACGAGCATGATCAATGTATTCAACCAATTCCATTAGCTCACACGTTGTACTTGGTTCTTTTAGTAAAGTATGCTGCATTTTCTCAAATCCATCCAAGATCCTAAAATTGAAATATATTGATAATTTGTCTTTTCGCAAGTTGCAGCTTTACTAATATATTTTCTTATGCTCACCTTTTATTCTGTTCGCGATAACGACAAAGAAGGTCGTTTAAAATGGTATCCACGACGTGGAGACTCATTTCATGAAGTTCCGATATCAAGTCTTCGTTGTTCATATGGATTCGTCCGAAGAAGAGATTCTTGGGCACTTCGGCACAGAGCTCCAAGTACTTCTTATACTTCGCAACTTCTTTCACCCCCTCATAAAAGTTGTAGTCAGGGTTGCATATAAACTGTTGAGCGTCGAATCGAGCTTCACCGTTGAGGATAGAGTCAAATTTCGCCTCTGAAATACACGCAATTCAATAATTTGGATTCTAAATTACCCAGAATCGTCGATAATATCCGTAGATGAACTTACGGGTTTCAGTTATGAAGTCATTGGGCTTGATGAGCCAGTCCTTCACTACTTCCGCAAAACGAAGGTTGCACTCCTCGATATAAGAAGGAAGCAGTGCAATTTTATACGGGCGATAAATGGTATCTTTCGGTCGGTAGAATTGATGAAGGTCAGGGAATTGCTGTACACTGTGAACCATCTGAATTCAAATCGAAAAATTGTAGTTATGCAAACGGAGAATGGTGAAAAGTTACTCGTAATATATCTATTTGAACCTCTTCAATGATTTTCTTGACACAGAACATCATGTCATTAAACGGAGGATAGTAGGAGACGGAAGTTCCATTCTCTAGTGAAGAATCCAACAAAATCACCGGAAACACCTCCGCGTAATTTTCATAGGCCGTAATCAATCGATCAATTTCAGATATTAGTAATTCTTCAGCCTAGAATGAACATGGAATCGGAGGCATTGAATTCTATGTTGCGCGAAGCAGTGTAGGGTTTCTTACGTTGCAAATAATAACATTGCTGGCACATAGAAGAATCAATTTGGCTTTTTCCGGTTTCAAAAGCTGCAGAGACTGGGAATGGGTGTACATATGAGTAATTGCAGCAATGAACTTGTTCGCATTTTCCTCGCCTTTCAACCGAATCTCTCCTTGCAGTGCGTCCTTGATTTCAAAAGGTTTCATAATCCGTGTAGTTCTATTCATAGCAATTTAAAATAATTAGTTAAACTACTGTATACGACAAAGCGACGCAGTAACTGAGAACTTTTTTTTAGTTGTACGAGAGATTCTTGAGATCGAATAGTTGCTTATTCGTGATCATTTCTCGAACTTTGAGGAACGTTTTGGCTACCAATGGGTACAGAAGTCGGAGGTCATGAAGCATGAATGCCTGGTTAGCCTTGAAGCTTGCAGCCCACTGTGGGGATTCAGTGTACCTACCGTGCAAGTTAAAATATTTCTATAATTTACACAACTTAAGGTGGTTACTGTTAAGTTTCTTACAGTGGCAGTTTGTAAGGAATTTTATAGATTTTCACATAGTCCTCGGGTGGTCGGATGACATATTCCAGAACGGAATCATGCATTGTTTGAACATAGTTATCTTCTACTTCCTTCACCAAATTTTCATAAACTTCCATGAAACCTCCAATTTTCTTCTTATCCACCATCTGCGTAAGATATAATCGTTCATTTCAGCTAATAGCTACATATTTAATCATCTATCATCCATGACCTGAATAACCACAGACAGTGCGCATTGAATTTTTACCCCAAGAATTTTCTTCCGCCATCGCTTGTGCAGAGGATTGACGGGAGCAGCTCTGACACTGTCTCGTAAAAATTCCACATAATCATCCTGATTGAGAAAAGATTCCAAATCAGGCTTCACTTCTTCATCAGCAAGTGCTTTGGCCCGTTTTTCCTTAAAAATTCGGTCACAGACTTTGGTCTTGGTCTTTTTGGCTCGACGTACAATTACAGTATCGTCCACTTCTTGCTTTAGAATATGTCCGTAGTAACTATAAGAAAATTATCGTTAAATGATGTCAACGCCAGTAATCATTGGGTTCTATTTGCTTTCCAGACCAATAATCAATATCAATGACGTCTAAGGTACGTCCAAAATCTGTCACCCGTATAAATGCTAAGGCATCGGAATAATTTGGTTGTTTAACCTAAGCAAATGATGATTAGCCCATCGATCTTCCTTGAATTTCCCCAGTGAAGGAACCGGAGGGAGTTTAAATGGAAATGCGTCTTCTTGAAAATCCAGTTCAAATTCATTAGTGTCCATGTCAGGGTCCACTTGTGAGTCGGACGCTATGACAGAGCCCTTCGCTGAAGCAGGCCTAGAGTCATCATCGAAGTTTTCCTTTGGGCCCGAGATGAAGGTGGCTGGCTTATACATGGCTAACTTCTCGTCCGATGCTCACAAAATGCCAGCAAACTAAATAATATTAATATGTAATGACCGAAACACTGTGACTATTCTGTGAATCAGGCCTGTCGAATCAAGCTTATTTTTCAGTACTTCTCCGGTAATAATCAATAATTGTACAAGCTGAAATATTTTTTAAATCTTTTAGTAGCAGGAGAAGTTCCGGTATCGAAATCTTTGCCCATATCGATTACATTTGTTGAATAAACAAAGTTTATCGCTGTCTCTGCCATTGCGAGGGTAACGGAACTTTCTCCACTGGAATCATTACGTGCACTATGTACCCTCAATATACAGAGTTGGCATGAAAAACTGTAGGTAGCTACTATTGAACACGATTCTCGTACTGTGTTTGATATGTACCATGTACCATAACCTATCCTCGCAAATATTTAAATACAGGAATTCTTTAAATGATAATTTCGCATAGTTAAATTATACACCATGCTTAGTAGTTATATTATTTGCTTAACAAAGTTGTTAAAGCCATTGACTTGCTTTCATCGCTTCTATTTCTCATATGTATGGTACACAGTACGGTGCTTTTCTTACGTAAGCAGATGGACACAGCTTAGCCGAATAAAATAAGTTATGAAGCAGTACAGTAATGCATTTGTTCTGCGTATTATGAATTCAGACGAGTTATTCTGGATTACATATAAAATGGCAGAATATTTTAACGCAGAATCCGAAGTCGGTTAGTTAATATGCCTGTGATTAACGAAATAAGCGATTTTTGTCGTAATTATTGAACGTAATAGGTCCTAAATATGTTCTCCGTGAGATGAGAAGGATTGAAGGATACTCACTGGAGTTCGAGTCCCGGCTCTGAGATTGCATTATTGCGTTGACTAATAAAATAATTAATAGGTACGATTAATTGAACACCTTTGTCAAGGAAAGGAGTTGGTGACTTGCGAACATAGGTAGTAACCCTAAAAGTATATATATGTTTTAATATATAGGTCTACCTAAATATTTCTTGAATCTGGATACAGTCAAAAATGCATCAGGTATATTTGAACTTAGACAAAATGTTTTTCTATTTAAAAATTAGCTATGAATGAGTTGTGCTCCACTGCCACAAACATTACTTTAACTGCCAGTATTCCCACTACATCACCATTTTGAAATACGATTAGAGATGTCAAGCTATTGGACCAAAAGTCTGTGTCATTAAATTAAATTGTGAATAGGCAGCCCGTTGATACACGACTAAGGCAGCATAAATGAATGTTTAGCAAAGTATTTATTTAATCTCATGGAATCAAGTCGGTTACAAAATACTTTTTAATTCACTTAGTCTTAAACCTCAAAGTTATCAAATTCAGTCGCCCCCAACAACCTCATCATCATGAACAGCATTCAACTCGTGAGCAGCAAAATCGAAGTGGAATGCCTCAGCATCAATCCACCTCATACCTGACAAGCTAGACTGCTTGAAGAGATGAGTGTCAGGATCATCTTGTGGTACAAAGCCGTCCG
>JAQFYT010000668.1:0-22140 GCA_034694925.1 Ceratophysella denticulata
GGATTTTCCCTGTAATAATGTTTTTTTTTTTCTTTTGAGACCATTTTATAGTTTGGTTATTCATATTTTTCCTGTAACCTGTGCCTAATCGAAATTATTTATGTTATATTTTGAGCACGGCCCTGACCAACCAGTGGAGCACATCATTATTTTATGCTAAATGCTAAATGCACTTAATCATAGAGAATAGAGCTTCGTTTTTTCCCACAGCTACGAAGGAAGTAACTCATTATTACCTAGCATTATTACTCCAACTTTTTATTAAATGCCATCACGTCCTTCAAACTTCAAATTGCCAATTCTCACATACTTAATATTACAAAGCTACTAATTTGCTAAACTTGATCATCTGGCTTAGCTACGTAGGAATGCATGAGTACGTTCTGCATTCCTGTAATTGTAGTTCCACCCAATGCTGATATAATAAAATATGTAGGAATTAATTACAACGTTTCTTTTTGTTGAAAGGACTTTTCATGCAAGGTACATAAATTACACATTATACTTACCTACACATGGTATTCGTGGTGGCTTCTCCATTGGCTTGTCGTTATCGATGAACGTTGCCAAAGCCAAAGCTAATGCCGCCGTACAGTGGCTCTTATCCACCTGGCTATAAACAACAAATTGCACTGTTGTAACCCCTAATGTGAGAAACATCATGTATACCAAGCCATGTGTGTATACCGCACAGCGTCAAAAAACCACGCAAAACTTGTTGACGTCCGATAAAACATGTTTTCCGAAAGACCTGCTGGCCTGGGCTAGTGTGGTAGGGGTTCGGAATATTATTTACTGGTCCTGAATTCCGGATTCATTCATATGATAAAAAAAGTAGTTTACAATTTATAACAATGTTCTCCCAACAATATTTTAAGCTGAGAGAGATTGATAGATTAAACTTATCGAGGTATCTGTCGGGATTCGGCCTTACCACACCTGCACCCTCAAATTAATGCTCAGAATTCGGGTGCAGTGCAGAGCTCTAAGCCACGGTGCATATTTAATGTGACAAGTCGGAAGTGCGAGAGACCCTCGTATTTCGTATCGGAAGTGCTTAAGCGTTAATGGATTCGAATCATGTTTCGAATTTAGAAGCTTCTGAACTATGGACAGCAGATGAGATGGAGATAGAAGCGCGTTAATGGGACTTATAGAGAATTTAGTCAACCAATGTAAAAATATATTAGCGGGGGCTACTGGGTCCTGGGCCCAACTGTCAGTCGGAACCAAATGGGTTGGCAATTGGTCGTAAATAGTAATCAGAATCAGAGTCAAAAGTGAGAAAAAAGGGCATTTGTGCGTTGTGTATAGAATAAAAGGACCCTCTGTTCCGAAATAGAGAATATAATAATAAGTGAATCCTAGTTCTGGCGTTGAAGTTGAACTTGTCAGAAGTTAGTTCGGCAGGGTGGAGATTAGGAATAGGATTTGATGATGTGTTTGCGTGACCAAGTCTGTCCTCTCTTCCACACCCGAACCGGGACTTTTTTTTTCGCCCTTTTGGTCCGGGCACTTTCCCTGTAACTGTAACTGGATGGAGTACATGCTGTGCCGAAGTCAAAGTGATATTCATTAGTTTTTAGTTTCTCGATACATTGGCGTAGACAGGCCTCTTGGAGGTAAAACCACACGCCATTTGATGCATGTGCTTCCCAAACTCCGCCGACTTGACAAACCTGACACTTTTATTTTGGGTTTCGGGTGTCAAGTGAAGCCAATACCTTGTAAACCCGGTGTAAATACGTACACAAAGCATTTCTTGTTCTTACTAAGTTTACAAGGAATTCACTGTATGAAATAAAATTGCTTTGCTACACAGTTTCGATTTCCGATGCGAATTTCCAGACCGGCATCGTTATTGGCGAACTAATGGCTAATTGCTTTTGGTTCGAAGACTACCTCGGTGGTTACACTATTATTTCTTTGTATTTAAGTACATATTGTATGGTTTTATTACATCGGAAATCGAATATGAGAAACCAAGGGTACATTTTTATATTTCCATTTCCTGTCCCGTGTCATTTGGTAGGGGTGAGCACAAATACACTATTATTGTAGCTTGTACATAGCTGGCCAAGCCGGGTATGTAGAAGCACATGGATTATATTTTATATTATATGGGACCGTTTGTGTAACGTGAGGAGGACTTGACTAACCCGAGGATTTATGAACCCGGGACTGACATTTACACGAGTCATTATTCATTCTTTTATATATTATTTTTATAACTCTCCTGGCTTGGAGGTTGGTGTAGTTCCTTTGTGGGACTAGTTAGTGGTAGCCTATAGGTCTTACAAATTGATCATATTGACAATTTGAAACTCAATTTCCTTGAATTTAAATCAATAGCCATTTCTACAAGAACCTAATAATTAATGTACCTATTAGGAATTAGCATTAAATTTTAAATTAGTAGCCTTTGAGGCACGCTGAGTGAGCTTTGGTTAACTTCCACTTCAATTAGGGATGATGAGGGTGGTACAACCAGATCTCCTTGTAGAAGCGCCATGATTTATTAAATGGATTCAGCATTAAAGCATTGATATAAAATATGAATTTACTCTGAGGTCGTTTAGATAATGAAGGGATTCATTAAAACTTAATATGGAGAAGTTTTATACGAGAAAAAAGAACCCAAAGGAGGAAGATAAAGATGAAACATTTGACGACGTGACGATTGAGACTTGCTTGATGATCCGGCTGACCTTTTAACTTGTTTTTCTTAAGAGGGGGATAACTTTACGTAACTTGAAACCAGCACAAGTGCCTGTAAGCTGGCTTGAAACCTCATGGCTTCAATGAAGGAGCTTTCATTGAATTGCAGACATCCCATGTGTCACATTTTTCCATGTAAAATGTAAATATGTGTCCAATAATGTCCCTATTATGACTTATGACAAGCTTCTTGACTTGACTCCTTAATCTACTTTATGACCAATTTAAATTTTTCCTATCACTTATCCATCCCCGTTCATTCAAATTGAAGTGAAAACGTACAAAGTTGGTAATGGTTCCTTCCCCACTAATTTACAATGACAAGGACTCATGAGGAACTCAAGTTTATTGAAAATGGAAATGGAAATCAGTCGGGCGTCTACACCAACTAAACTGGTACTGCACTCGGAATTCAAGTACTTATTAGTCTGTCTGCATTGCATAATCGTTTGGATGCAGGTCCCAAGTGGGGGTCTGGAGACATTTCCGAGGACGCCCCTGATTAGAATAAATGTATTTTCTGCCATTAGGTCTTTCATATAGAACCTTATTTATTAGTGTCATCAGGCTCTTAATCTTAGACCTAGTATATTTGTTTTTCTGTAATAAATTAATGATTAGCCACACTGTGAACTAACATGTTTATTAGTAACACTTTGAAACTTGACGTTTTTGCCTTGTTGCTCACTCAAGTCAGAACAGAGAGAGCCTTTTACTTTTTCTCACGTATTTTGATTCAAAACATGTTCAAAGCCCTGATTTGAAGCCAAACTTCGTCGCACACCATTGACTTCACAGCTAGAAGTCTCGACTGTTGCAATAATGCTTCAGGGTCAATTTTTATAAAAACAAAATACCCTTAATTTCTGCAAGCGAGCCAAAGCCATGCCAGCGAAAGGAGAAAAAATACGCTAATAGGGAAAAAAGCTAAGGCTAACCCCTGTGGCTTTCCAACGACGGATATTCCGCTCTCCTCCAATTAGTTGTGTAATAATTAGATAATTTATAGCCGCTCTTTTCCATCGACTAATCTCGAATCTCTATCCCTAATCTCATTTGACAGGAAGGGACTTCTCTCTGGGGTTATGACATGAGCTCCCCCCAAACCCATACACTCATACAAAAAATTGGGTTGAGAACACTGAAAAAGGGTTTAGTTTTTTAAAGTCGAAGAAACAAGGCAGCAAGGCAACATAAGAAAATAAAAAAAAGAATATAATTATCTAAAGATTCTTTCCCGAGAAGTTTTTTTGTGTGTGTAAAATACCAGAGTCACATTACACAAGACAGCCAAAAGTCAGACCTACCACCAAGAGTCGGGCCGGAAAGCATTCTTGGGGAACATGTAATGCCCTTAATTTTTTTTTTCAAAATGACAAGCCGGGTCTGACATGACAAAAATGTAGAACAAGATACTTTGCATAAGAGGGTAGGCAGGCTGAACGAGAAGGCTTGTTAAAATTGCGAAAGAAATCTGTAGGTCTGGAAATTGAAGAAAAATGTACACGCTTGTCTTGTAAAGCTTCTAACGAAATCTTTGCATTTTGCTTGCAGGGGCAAGGGTCAGTTCAGCGTCTCGCCTAATTTAATAATCACAACATATTCATTCAGTGCATATGACGCACATGTCGTCCGTTAATTTTTGCAGTATCAATATCTCGACCACGAAATAAATGAAATTATTTTAGGTCGGTAGGCGTGTGGGTGTATTTCTGTCGGTATGCTATAAAATAATGCACTTAAATATAAAAGCCTATTTGAATGACCATGATTATTGTTAGTACTTTAGTCGAGTCGAGGGTTTAGGAAGGCTTTTCGGTTGTGAAATGTGAATGGATGACAGATCATTTATTTAAGAGTCAATGTAGTGGAACAAGCCTAGAACCACCATGGTAATTGAATTTGGCTTCTTTTTCCCCTGTAGGACACAATGAGGAACATTGTCCATATGGCAGTTCGGGGCAGGCCGCAGTCAAATCCCTCATACAAACTTACTATGTGCATGCAGTACATGACAGATAACAATGGGCCTGAGCCTATATTCATACTGCCTCCGGTAATGCAGGTTCCCAAAATAGGAAATGGACTGTGACCTATCTTGTTATTTAATTTACTACTGAAAAGCGGGGTTTTGTTTCATCAAATTAGGACTACAGTACAAGGAAGGTGAGCTTTCCTTTGTCGGTCTACAGCGTATCTTTGCGTACACGAAAACCTCAACCAATTTCACATTGCGCTAACGATACTAAACTTTATGATATGTCAGGATGACTTGCTGGACTTGATTTAGTCCTTTCTTCCTTCATTAATGAACTGAACTATAGAGAATTGTCGAGTCATCCTAGGACAATTCACCTTGTCAAATTAGCCAAGAGCTTGTACAAAAGACTGGCTTATCATGCCGTTACATATTGAAGGTAATCGGATCATAATAAGAGGCAGATTAATGAAGTGAATTATTGCCACTCACATCACTTGAGTGTGGTTTAGCTTTAACAATTGTGCACCCACCGCAGTGCACTTGTGTGGTAAAGAAGCTAATTTCCTGTGGAAATATTACATGTTTTTGGTTTATTTTTTTATGTGTGTACAGGAGGATGTTCCCAACAGTCCGCACTTCCTTCTCGGGCCTCAATCCCGACCAAAAGTACGCCGTTCTCCTTGACATTGTTCCGGTGGACAACAAGCGGTATCGCTATGCCTACCACCGTTCCTCCTGGCTCGTTGCGGGAAAGGCTGACCCACCCGCCCCCGCTCGCCTCTACGTCCATCCCGACTCCCCGTTCACTGGAGAGCAGCTACGGAAACAAGTCGTGTCTTTTGAGAAAGTCAAACTTACTAATAATGAAATGGACAAACATGGCCAGGTGAGGAAACTGTCATCCATTTTACTTTAATTTTCTATCCACGCGCGAGCTTTCAAAAAACCACTTGTTGTTAGTTGACAGTCAGATTTTTTGAACAGCTTATTACGTGCGTAAACAAACACAAATCATTTGAGACGGCTCTGTCCCTCTGTCTCGGGATTGTGATAATGATATGGGCTGCGTGCCTGGTCGTCAAAAAAGAAGAATAACCCCCATTCATACAGAACCAGAGTGTCCAGAGTCCCAAGAATGTCACGAATAAGCAGAGCCTGTTATCGCGTTGTCTTTATCATAAGCACATCTTGAACGAGGGAAATAATTTAGTAAAAGAACTTTTGGGGTAAAGAAATCTTCAGTTAAAGTGGAAAAATACCCCATGAGAAGTCTCCCGGAAGACTCGTCCATGTGTTGTTATGGTCAATTCATTACGGACGATGGGGGTTTGGAAACCCTGGCCTGACCAAAAACAAGGCAATTCTTGTACTTACAAATTACAATTCAGAATGGATGAGGATGAGGAGTAATATGAGCTTCTGGTCAAAGTTATTATAGGATATAAAAACAACAAGTTTTTTTTTCACCATTCTTCAAGTCATTCAAGAAGAATAAGGAATAAATGAGAAACACCAATTAAATTATAAGAGTTGGACAGAACAAGGCATTAAAGGCATTTGAGGAGTAGAAGACGAAGAACTAATTTAACCGGTCTCGAATCACAATAAAAGTTGTAGACAGGTTTAACATGAATTAAAAGAGATGAGAGGGATACTTCACTTCAAATGGGTTTTCTTGGGTTGAACACTGAACAAATAGTTGGGACACGTAGCTTACATTTCCATGTAATTGATGACTCCTGCCCACTTGGTTCGTCAAGAAGCTCTTGTAATGGTAATCTCTATCCCTTGTATCATTCCAAGAGACACTTTTCATCAGACTCTCTGACGGGCAATGATCGTAGTGAAAGGTCGGTAATATAATACGAAACCTGACCAGGAACCGTTTGAAGCTCTATACGAGCATTCTGTATTTCAAGTTGTGGATAGGACAGGGATACGACCCTTGAGTCGATATCATTAAAAGAGGCGTCGGGATGTGCACGGAGCATAACCCTAAACTGCGCGATGTGGCTGCACGCCCCTCCAAAATACGAAATTCGGGTACGCCGCCATCTCTTCGAAAGGGTCTCTTAAGCTTAACCTTCGGGACATGGACAGGGCAGATGTACAAATGACGTGTACAATTATTGTGTAAGATAATCATTTCTCGTCCCGTACATACAAAAGACTTGTTTGGTTCCTCTATTACACTGTCCACCGTCCGAATGATCCATCTCACTTGTTGTTTTTTGGAGGATGGCATTCCAAACACCTCTATAAATGTCCACAGTAGGTTCTTACACTGTTCGTAATGGACAACCAAGGCATAAATTAAATTGGATACTTGGGGAATGCAGGGAGGGAATAGGATATTATATAAGAATTCCGAGTATGCATTTACATGTTAAACCTGAGCGGATCAGGTAGAAGACCTCAGCAGCCGGTTCTGCCAACTCAACGATCTCGGTCCCTTCATAACGTACTGTATAAGGAAGATATGACTCTTCATCTTCTGGGGCTAGTCATAATAATTTTAGTTCTGGACACTTGGATCACTTCCACGGTCCAGCCAGGATGCTTAAGGTTACGGCGGGGACCAGTCTGAAGTTGACTGCTCCAGCTTGTGCTTGTGGTGGGATAATGTTGTTCATGGTTTAATACCAACTGGGTGGTCGGCGTTACATTACACATACTGAACTGACTGACATGCATGGAGACCCTCTTGGATACATTAGTAGTGGCTGTGGCTGGTGGTTTGGTTGTTCTTCGTGTACATGCATATACAAACCAGCGGCAGTAAATTAAGAGCGTTTTTATTTTTTCAAAAAGTGAGTCTCAACATAAAAGTCCGATGAGTGTCAGGGAAAACTCAATACAATCTCATTTTCGGGTAAGATCCACCCACACTTCACTTTAATGGGTCGGGGGGTGCTTCAAGGGTCTCGGTAATTGAACGCCGAGACCAAATAAACCCTCAACAAGGGCTCCGCGATCACTTCCCAAACTAAGAACAACAAAATTTGAGTCAAAACGTAAACCAGAGCAGTAGTGTCAGGTCATAGCCTCACCCATGCCTAATCCTAAGCCAGACTGGTGCCTTAAGTCGGAAACAAATCTATTTAAGCCGTTTGTTATCCGTCGGGCTCCTTTAAACAACTTAGGTAGGTACTAAAAATGATATTTGGTTGTATATTGAAATTTTAACAATGATACGTGTATTGAATTCGAGTTTTGAAAATTGAAACCACAATTTGCATGAAAGAGGTTTTCGCGCGCATGCGCACGCACGGCTTCTGTTATTTTGAAGTTCCTTGACCCCTTCCCTGCTGATAAAGTTCGTCATGGGTGGCATTTTTGAATCATAAACTAGTGATAACGTTTTGTACGCTTTTACTAATGGCGGCATTTCATTTCGAATTTGAATCTGAACTAAAATTTGGCTCGTGCCAATGGCGACATTTGAAGTGCCAAACGAAAGAATTGCAATGGGAGCGTATTTCGATAATTAACGGTGGGTCTCTGTATCCACGAACGTTGAAAATGTTCAAATCATCACATTTTAATTGTTGAATGCATGACACAACATTGATTGCCGGAGGAAAAAACCAAGCCGTCGCTTCCTCAGACTTATTTACTCGATTCGGAAATTAGCATACTCTGTTGAAATATCAATTAGAAGTTCCACACCCGTCGTCTCGCCAAGTCTCAGGTCTGGTTCCACGAGAACTGACTGACTTGGCTTCCTTACTTCCCCTCAAACCCCTTTTATAAATGAATTAAGAATTTAATGGAAACCGGCTCGATACCACACAAGGTGTAATCCAACATTCAACACCAACCCCAGCATCTTCACTCTCAGAGGAGGCGGAGTTGTTTAGGACGCAGGAAAATAATGTGCGAAATTATTATCAGACCTGATGAGAAATCTTAATGAAGTTTCTGTAAGACAAAAGTATAATTCAAATGCCCCGTCCATACTTATGTATGTAGAGTAGAGGCTTATCGTGGTAAAAAACAACAGAAGCTCCAACAGTGTAAAGTCGGCGGAGTAGAAAAAAATTAATCGACTCCTGCGTGTACACTGCATATTATACACTGGCCTGTAACCACCACCATGTCGTGTCGTGTCCATGTCTCGCTGCGTTTTCTTTTTTTCAAAAGGAAATGTTTTATGTGTTCAGATTAGACTACAAGATGCTGTCTGGTCTGGTCTCAAGAAACTAACTTAAGTTGTAACGTATATACATAGTATAGTTGCCTGGTTTAGAAGACCAGACTGGTTCGGGGAAAATCTAGCCAATTTATGGAAAAAAGAAGTATGAAAACAGCTTGAAGATTTTCTTGTCTTTTTACAAACCTTTTTTTTGACTTTGGGTCGGGTGGTTCTGGTAGCATTTGACTCCGCAACAACCAACCGTTGTCACAAGAGTGAGAGAATTTTTTATTACATTAGTCAGAGCAGGCAGGCATCCGCAGACGCTGTACTTGATATGCAGCTAAATATTGGAATTGAGTTGGTTCTGAATTTATGACTATGTAATATATTGAGAACTGCAGAAGAGGAGACTTATTTTACATGGAAATTGAAAACGAACCAAATGTTTCCTTTGTCACAGATTGTTCTCAACTCGATGCATCGTTACCAACCCCGGACTCATCTTGTGAAATGGAGAGAAGGGATTGTACCCGGAAACTCAACGATTGATTTAGAATCTGAAAAATTCCGCACCTATGTTTTTCCTGAAACTGTTTTCACGGCTGTGACGGCCTACCAAAACCAGCTGGTAAGTTACCATTTTGGAAAATACAAAATCCAGTAGTCCCTACCCTTTACCAGAACATTATATTATAAGAAATACGATACTTTCAAGCAGCGAAATCCAGTCCTATTTTCCAACTTCCAAAAGCCAACCAGTTTTCTATTACCATTGTTGAAATGGCCAACCAGTTCAAATATGCCAAATATCCCGAGTCTCGAGTTGAATTTACAGTATCCATGTTTTCCCTTTGCGGACTTAATGCTGGTAACGTAACAAATTTGTTTGTACATTCAAAATGTAATTTAGGGGTTTTATAAGTTTAGCATGCCTCCTATAAAACTTTATGCTTATATTGGGTGGCCGAAGGAGTCAAGTCAATGCATAATGCAGCAAAGAATTTTAGGCATAATTCCATTCCGTTATGCATTGGATCCTTCAAGGCTGATTTTCCGGTAATCTTGAAGGCTCGAAGACTTGCAGTATATTTTATGACTCCTTTGGGATTGGATAGCCAAAATCCAAATACAAAATATACAAGTCAAACGAAGCATTCAAGATGTTGCTGGCTGCTGACTTGAGAGATCTTATGCTTCGCTAGGCTTGGCTTGAGTAATGAAAGCGTCCCATTGTTGATACTGTTCTTATGGGCTACAACGTGTTAATGTGGAGCACAATGAGTCCTACTGTACTCTGCCCATAAAGGCCCTTATAGCAGTGGCAGAAACCTAATAAATCTTCCAACTAATTTATGATCATAATCATTATTTAGGAAACGGAAAAGGAGGAGAGCAATTTAAAACTTGTACCGTTTTCATTATTACTTCATTACAACCCAGTGTGAAAACTAAATTATCCTTCTTCCACTCTATTGTCACTGACCTGGTCTGGTTCGAGATTCGAGATGGCGAGCTCAGATTAAACCATAGCCCTAATTACACTCTCCATTTGAACATGACCGGGATTTTCTGCGCGAGAAAAATATTTCTGTAATTATAATTATAATTATGCCTACCGTATTCCTTTTGTATTTCCAATTTGGAATCGTCGAAAACAAACGGCCCACCCATATTGAAAATCTTGAAAGTGTGACACGTATTTGGTGCTTACATAAGGTCGTCTGCTCCTCTCAGCTAATTACTGGAACATAATGTTTTGAATTTTTTTTGTTTGTACAGATCACGAAGCTAAAGATAGACAGCAACCCCTTTGCCAAAGGATTTCGAGATTCTTCACGACTCACTGACTTTGACAGGTAGGGCGACAGACGAACCGTTATTTTGTTCACTTTGATTAGCCGATATAGTATAAGTGTGTATGTATGTGTGGCGTATGGCGGTTGTCTCCGTACTTTGGCTAACTGGCATTGCATAGCATTTTTTTCTATATTATTACCCGAAAAAAAGCAGAATCGGAGTATGTCTCGCTATGCTTCTTTTCTCCGCCTGTCCCCCTTTTTTCACAAATCCCAAGCATTTCAACTCCGACTTCATCACACTCATTGATCTCGAGGTCTGGGTAATGCCTTCCGAGTGCATGGACTTGGAACGGAATGATGATCAGATGAAAGTGTACCTACTTAATACTGTACTCCACAAAAAACTTGAGGCTGGAAGTATCTCGTTGAGCAAATGAAGACGAGTGTCGCTACATTATTGTCTATTTCCAAACTGTCTCGAAAAATTTCTCAAGATTCGCCTGATTTCATTCCTTTCATCTAAATTCTTCTGCGTTCTGTCGTGACGAGGTTCTCTTTGAAAAAAGTGGCTAGACGATTTAGACATTTCAGCAATGTGTGGCTCATCTGAGTCAAAATAGACGAGAGAGATCCACTTACGCGTGTAGATTACGTAATTCGTACATTTTTACACGTTTCAATTGAGAATTTATACTGTAACCCTGAAGAAACCTGCTAACGTGTGAAATGAAAACTGTGAACATGTACTTACCTATTTCTTCTATCATTTTTATAATTCGAGCTATAGTAAGTTGAACCACGCTCACAGCATACAATGATTTTCAGCTTCGATTTTCCTTACATTCTTATAAATCATGGCTTCCAAAGTGCTAAATTCAGTGATTAAATATTGTTCGCTGCAACTCTATCAACTCTCAACCTGAATTTGCAGACAGCAGCTAGCAGATGCTCTCAGAATCGCACAGGGATTTACAATTGGACCCAAACCCGAACCGAAGATGGTAGACAAACAAGTTGACGAAGAATCGGGAAAATTGACTTCCAAGATGCTGGGAAAAGAGAAGCGAATGAAACAATCGTTTTTCTCATGCCTCTATCAATGTTTCTTGGGTCTTTTTATGAACCAAGGGAATCGTGAAAATGATAAGTACGATAAATGAAGATTGAAAAACAAGTAATATTACTAACATCGCTAAATTGACTCGACAGGCCGGAATGGGTTTTCGTCAACCTTCGTTCACTGCATTGAAACAAGTTAATTGTTAAATTTCTAATGTTGAACTGTATAAACATGACTTCATTACTTTAGTTGACGGGTTAATCTTTAGCAATTATTACATTACATGCACAGCATGTATTACGATCGTCAAAAGTGCCAAGGCGCCGCTGCGGCGTTTGTTTCATTCGTGTTGTGATTGGTTTAAAAATGGAAGTTCAAATTCAAAAATTGTTCAAATTCGAGAATTTAAAGTTTGTAAATATAAAAAAGCCCAACTCTCAGTGAAGAGTAGCAGTAAGTGCTGCTGACATGTTAATGTTAATGTGTTTTACTTACTTTAATTGGAGAATTCAAAAAATATAATTTCAAATTCGAAAATTTAAAGTATGTTGACATTGACAAGCCTGAATGAGCAGTACCAGTAACTACTGTTGAAATGTTAATACTAGTGTGTTTTAGAAATTCATTTCAAGTTTCATTGATTTGAATAAACTGTAAATATTTTGTAAGCGCAAATAGCGCAAATATATTATATTGCATTGGGTGGTATTTTTCGATCCGTTGAGAAAAAATAGGATGTAATGAAAACGAAGACTTTTGCGATAAGAATTGAATTTTTCACTAACCTAACCTAATCTAACCTAACCTATCCTGACTAAAATATACTTTACTGGTAGGCTTTACTTTAAAGGTCATATTGCAAAAGTGTTCGTTTTCAGTGAAGATTCTATTTTCTCAATGTACGTTTATATAATTCCCTATTACATTCCAGCTGCCGTGCTGTGGATGTAGCTATACTTTGTGAGGGTTTATTTGAGAACGTTTCCCTATTTTTAAAAAAAACATGTGCAGTATCGTTTAGTCGGGCAAATTTTGTAAATTACACCATTTTAAACTTGTAAGTGACAATATTTTGTCCACTAACTATTTTGTAAGTTTTTCTCCCATCTATCTACACCTATCTATAAACTCTTTTGAACTGTTGATGACATTCTACAAATAAACGATTCGGCTAATTCGGCTAATTTGTAAATAAAAAATGTTGTGGTTTTTTGGGTAATTTATTTTACTTTACAAAGTATGGTTAAAAACTCGAAATTCAGCAAAACGTTACGCAATACTCGGTTGACCTGATCAATGGGAAGTCGTGTTAATTTCTTCGAGTCATTTAATAATAATCCAAAACTAACACACAGGTGTTTAGAGGTGTAATCACACTATCAACCCACGCAGGTCGTACAGAATAATAACTAATTTTCCCTTGTTCGCTAAACTAAACCATAATGCCTGCTTTTGAGTTATGAGTTTTTCTAGTAACAGTAGAGTGAGAATGACGCTTGTTTGCAAATTGTAAAATGGAGTTATGATTATGAATAGGGTGATTCGGAAAATACAACAATCATATTACATTTCAAGTTTAATATCTTTTCCACTCGGAGTAAAACTTTATGTACCGAAAAGAAAACATAGTGTTTTTTTATTCTATACCCAATATGTTCTGAAAAGGGGAGGAGGGGCTCAGGGTTCCCAACAAGTGCGAAATGTAGCAAAAATACTGTTGTTCCTGCTAATAAAATATGAATAGTTATTTTTTTTTAATATGGAGGTTGGACGTGCCTCAATGCCCTTTGCGTGCTTTGGCGTCGGTTTTACGAGTAAACCCTACAGATATAGCGAAAGTTGTAACGTTCTCAATGCCCATTGCCACTGACCGCGAGCGGACTGTAATTTGTTTAACACAATTTAATTACCGTATTTACGAGCAACTAATAATAATGAGAGAGTAGGGAAATATCGAGAGATTTTTATGACTCTCCAACTATTATTACTTTGTTGTAAAAGGCTGGACGTTTGAAATTAAAACCTTTTTCAAAGGAATGAGTCATAAAAATGAACCTTAAGTCCAACGATAATTCATAAGTGTCGAAAGTATCTTTCTGCGCTTGAGACAAGTTATTACCCTCTTGTAAGTACATTGTACCCGCATTTGCGAAAAGAAGAAAAAATAAAACATTGTCCTGCCCAACCTCCAAATATTTCTGCAAGGGATTTAATATTTAATAGCAGTGCGTGCAAAATCACCCTGTCGGCTCGCTAAAGGAATTTTTCTGTTTCCTCAGGTCAATTTTAGTGTTTTTAAGCACCTTTACTTACCACTTGCAAAAATGTGGTAAAAGCATAAGGGTAATATTACGAATAACGACTTTGTAGCTGTCGATTTGTTTTGACGACTGGAATAGGGTCATAATACATAACTCGTATATTGGCCTGGGTGCCGAATACCGAAGAAGTGTAATCATTTGGGCCAAAGGGTAGGCTCAAGTTATTTCTTTTTTTGGGGTTAAAAAATAAATTGTTGAGTGTGAAAGGGAGTTAAAGTACGACAGAGACTGATGGATGATCTGACCAAAGGGGGGAAGGCGCAAAAAAAACTTTGTAATTTATACCCTCACCTTGTACGCAACACGGGCAGAAGTGTAAGTAATTCGCGGTTGCACAGGAAGTATTTATTACACAAAACTCGGTCGTAGAAAAATGGTGGCTTGTGTGGAACATGCAATTCTATGGTACCTACAGTATATGCCAGGACTATTTGTTTTTCATTGCCTGCGGCCTATGAAACGGAATTATTTTTGTAAATTCCAATAAATATTCCAGCATATTGTCTGACCCCTTTTTTCGATAATGACTTCAATAAATTATGTCGGGTTTTCTTCTTTGGGGCTCGTGACTGAAAAGGCGTTGAACTCCGTCATCGAGCCGCATCCTCCGTATCGCACTCCTTCATTTTATATTGCCGGCTTTTCGAAAGGAAGCCAGGAACAGGGAAAGATCCATGCTCCTGATACCAAGATACTTTGGACTCATTATTCTGGGCTTCTCCGGGAGGACGGGCCTCATAATGCATAATAAATTAATCCGCCGATAGTTAAAGGCACTTCTTCATCAGTGGACTGTGCCGACCTGACACTCCCACTTATCTCTTAACTCAATTAAAGGCAAATCTAGCGATAGACCCAAAAAACCCAACACCAAACCGTTTTATGAATAGCTCTGTTGTTTCGTACACCAGTACAAAGTTTGAATTTTGAAATTTTAAATAGACCTGGCATAGCCTAGGTGCCGGCCTAGTTGGCAGTTGATGATTATTGATTTAGACACCTATTGTGTGTCCCATCCATTGAATTCAGAACTAGGTAACTTCCGAACGCTGTGTAATCATAATCGGGGACTTGAATGTTGAATGATTTGTGTAAGTTATTTTTGACAACAGCCCGTACCACAAAATGAGAAGCAAACAATACCCGTCCTTTTTCACCCCTCCTGCCTTTTCAAACGCTTTCTCTTTGTTGGTCTTCGTTAAGCTGAACGTTGAATGTGTCTGGCTTGAGGATTGGAACGAATGAATAGTCAACTCCCCTTCATTGTGATTGTGAGCTGTGGTTGAGCCCAGCCACAGAGGGGTTGTGAGGAAGTACTATATTCGATTATATAATAATGTTGAATCTTTTTTTTTGCTCTGCGCAGAGACCCGGTCGAGTCCATGCTTCCGCTCGAGCATCACTTTCTCCGGACCGCAGCCGGAACTCCATTTCGTCTCTTCTCTGAATTTGCGGACATGGACAATAACAACCTCATGAACTCCATTGAGAAGGCCCGAATGCTGCATCAACAGTGGCTGAGGCAAGGTGGACCACCGCCAGGTTTCCATCCCGATGGCCAGCACGGACCTTCGTTCCACCAATTTCTGGCCGCGGCCTCGGGCGGTGGTGGACCCATGCCACCACTTCCGCAGCTCTACACGCTCAACCCCACCCGCGGATCCCCGTCACCCCTCCCCGCCCATCTCTGGTCACAGTGGTCAGCACTTTCCCAGCTCCCACCAGGTCTGCTTGGCCAATCACAGCATCAACTCCAGCAGCAGTTGGCTCAACAAGCCGCCCAGGCTCAGGCACAGGCTCAAGCAAATAGCAACAATGCAGCCCGAGGGCTCAGGTACAGTCCTTATCCTTCACCAGGCATGTCCAAGCCTTCGTCCACGTCTCCTACAGCCGGAGCCATGCCACCGCTCATGAACGACTCAATGTCGAATTCCAACCGGTCATAATCTTAGAAATTAGCGGTATAAGGCTTCCTAAGGTTCAACTGCATTTCCAGACACATCACGCTGCCAAACTTGAAGCGGATGCGTGCTAAATGCAGAAGCGCCAATATTCGGATTTGTGGTAAGAACCTTTGATTTCCTTAACGTATCCTCGTATCCTTAGTTTTCGTTGATGAAAGTGCTTGATGTTTGGTAATCCTAACCTGTACAAAATCAAATCAGAGTACGGCGCGGCTCCCTATTATGTCCAGTCATATATATAATTTGTAATGTAATCTCTATGCACGAACACAATCGCTCGCAGTCGTTGAAGAGTGTAATTCCTCTAAATTACATTAAACGTCTTTTTTGGAGTACCAGAGGTAGCTTAGTAAATCCAGTATTATCGTAAGTTAGTTGCTGTGTACCTCGACGTGATCGCTTATAAAATGTATCACTAATATAGTTAGACTTCGATAAGTTATTATTCCCAGTTCCTAATTTCCAAATATTAAATTAACAATTATTTACTTTAGTTAGATCTGTATGTATGAAAGTAACGTGTAAGTTTAAGAGTCTGCGCAGAATGTTGATGTTATACTAGGTAATTGTAAAAGTGTAATTTTTGACGTTATTTCCTGCTTGAAATTCATTGTGCAACAGTGGCAGGAGTTGATGAGATCCACTTATTGTAATTACAATTGATTTACATTTATAGTCATGTACAGTGAAAGCTTATGCCTAGTTTTATGAAAAATGAAGTGTATAAATAAATGTTTCAAGAAATTAATTGATTTACGCCAAAATTGGGTACAATTGAATTCATTGCTTCTTTACGCTGATCGATGCACCATTTGAATAACATATAAGTTAGACACATATACGTTACACATTCCGTATTATACGTTTTCGGTCCAGTTTGCATGCAGTGCAGGGATAACGTAACACGTTTATCAGATGATTTATATTAGATATCAGTATTACAACATAGATCCAAATGGATTGAAGATATTTAATAACAAATTGCATAATATATACACATTGAAAATTGAAGAATCTTGTTTAACAGTTAATGTGAAAATACTGAAGAATAGTCTTTTGTGGTAATGAAAGTCAGAGGGCGGGTGGGTATGAGGAGGAAAGTGGAAATGTCAACTGCCTTGTTAGGTCTGTCAACCTACATCAGAGCGTAATCAGAGAGCTTCCCGTGGTGTCATGTCAGGCTGGAGAGGTTGGGCCAACGATCCGCCTTCCAGATGACTCGCGCTCTGCTCTGCTCCAGAACCAGGATCCGATTCTTTCCAGTCGGGATTTGTAGTATGATGATACCTAGACGGAAAAATGTATTTTCCAAGTCCCAACCCAGACCAGATTCCAATCCTCGTAGGAAGGAAGGGTCTATGGAATTCTCGCCTGCCTGGTATAATTTTAGTTGGTACCCGAGTCTCGTCGTCATCTCACGTCGTTGGAACTATTTATCATAAACCCCTAATTTGTTCACATTCCAGCATACTCTTCCTTCCTTGTTTACTTTCAAGAATGATCTGAGAAAGAATGCCGAGATCACAAATTCTACCTGTGGGTGGACGTCCAAAATTTCCACTGAATACGCCTAAGATGCCGCTCATGCATTTGTCAACTAGAACGAGAGACTGTCACGTTTTTGACACCCGTAGTTTACAAATTTAATGGAATGTTCAGATAAATAATTTTGGGGTTCAGTCAAAAGAAGAATCCACTGCATACGACATACACATTTGGTAGAATCTCTGCTGAAATAGTTGAAAATACTAATCAAATCAAATCAAATCAAATGCTATAGTGCTGATGAATGGACCGTGCCAGGTATGCATTGAAACTCGATAAAAAATGTAAAAACGTAGTTTTATACGTAACATTTTTTTGAACCTGTCCTGAAATGAAGCTGAGGAAATGAAATCTCGTACCGCCTGTCCGTAATTGCTTGAAACGAATGTTTCTCACCATTTTGCCAAGAGGCATCAATAACTTGGCATTTCGAGACCACAACGGAGCTATTGCATAAATTATGCTGATACATTCAGGAGCATTAAAAAAAAACCCTGTCTAGTATTCTGACTTGAGTGAGAATTGTTCCATGCCGTGTACACCCGGGGTAATAATTCCTGCAGTAGTGCATATATTGTTCTGACTTAATGCGTTGAAATGACCACCTAGCAACAAATTAACTCTTTTTCCTCCTTCCGAAACTCGTCCAAACTCTGGTAAGATGAAACGGAGCCGCGGCTCTACTAAACAAGAACATTACGTAATCCTACATCACTCTTCGACTGTAGTAGACTAAGGGGCCGCCAGACCCATTTTCCAAACTGAAGAAGTGAGGCAATGTTTATAAAAAATACGGGGTTCATCTCCAGATACACGATATATGTATCTCTGTATACCTTAAGGTCGTCAATACTGAGCAAGGCAAGGGCATTTTCATATTGGATTTCCTATCCAACTTATGTTTGGGTTCAGAACCTTTCGGCTTAACATTACAAGATCTCCGAGCCCGTGGTCTCGAAGATAAGAACGAAAAATACAACTCGGATCCGGATTAAGAGTCCTGGAAAAACGAGTTTAAGAGGCGGTAGTTAATCTTATTAATTCCAACAAAGAATTTGTAATTAGGCCAGGTTATAATTTATGCATTTTCTTAAATTGAAGCTGTACTGGGCTGGAACCAGTACGTTTGAATAAGCTTTACTTGTTTGTGCCGAGAGCTGCATATTCTTAACTCCAAAATTCATAACGTAAAGAGCGAGGCATAATTCAGTGTTCTTCAGTTACGCATTCAAATTGTTTGCGGTAGCGAAACTAATCTTACAAAATTCGTTCAATTGAAAACGCCAAAATGCAGAGAAAAATCATGCTTGACAGTTACAGCATCTTGGGACCAGCCTTGGATACATAAAAGATAGAGTGTAAATGAAGCAGATTTCGTAAAACTTATGCTTTGTGTTACAATATTGACACCAAAATTCGGGGTTATACTCGTCTCGCAGGTATTCTGAAGAAGTGTGGAACAACTCAGCCATTGGAAGTCAATATCCGAATAGCTTGTATCATTGACGCCATACACTTGAAGAAAGATCTGACTGATGTTCTTAGATTGGGATCGCTAGAGGATATACGAAACCTTGTATCAGACTCAAACAAAATTGCTACCAGGCCTTTACTTCTTCCAAATTACAGCGTAGAGGTGAGGATAATAATATTAGTGGAGCTTGCGAGAAGGTGTTAAGACGCTGCACACCGGGCCTATCATTATGAATGAGCAAGAATCCTCAGTTTAGAAATAATACGGTTGAAATGAAAACGATATCAAGCTCTCTTTTAATGAAGCCTAGTTTTCCGGTTCTACGGCAATTTGGCCACGGTCGTAAGGCTCGTGGTAACTACGAATTTTTGGAGTTTTAGGCTTTTTTAGCGAATTGGCACGACAATATTTTATACTGTTATATTTTTGTCATTGACCATCTCCTGGTCATTTGCCATGTGGTTAACGAGAGATGTATTCCGTCAATATCGGACATTGGATTCGATATTTACGAATTTTCGTTACGATTCGATTATTTGACTTTTGTATTCGATTAAGAATCGAAATCAATGACAAAGCGCAAAATCCACCAGTCTTTGCAGGTCGGAGTCGGAATTCACAAATGTAGAATTGACGAGGAGCAGAGCTTCCAGCGTCCATGAAGGAAAGTAAAAGTTATGCGTTTCATTTGTTCGAGACAGACGCGGGTTGTGGCCAAGAGCCACAAACACCTCTACTGTAATATTAAAATGTATTTATCTTGATTCAACCCGTGTTGGTCTGATAACAGAGTTGGTATAAATACTTCCTTTCTCCAATCGGGCAAGAAAAAAAAAATGGGAAGCCTGAGACGAAAGAGACCTTTTAACTTTACAAGTTGGTCACGAAAGTTCCATTAAATGTGCAAAACATGTGCAATTACCCCTTCTGATAATGATAATAGCCCCCTCTCCACCAAACTCAAACTTGTAATCATCATCACCATCGATCCTGTCACTAGCAATTTTACAATTTCAAAAAGAACTCCTTCCTGACCACTACTTACACTATTCGCTCAAGTTCATATTCAAACCCTAGCAGGAGTATTACCCTATCTGAATGGAAAATTCTAGTACAGTCAGTAAATACACACACAAAGTTTACAGCGTTTATGTGCCTTTTAATTTTAATAAAATCATAATCACACCCTTTGCTATATAACAGATCTTCAGATAATACAAAAGCTTGGTAGCTACTACCATTAAATTCTCTAGAGTGGTCACGCCGCGCATTGAAATGGGTTTGATAGACATGCTTCGATGGGGCATTTATGAGATAATCAATATCCAAATTAAATTATAAAATGAATATACATAGTAGCAGTAGCTAAAAGTCGTCTGGGGCTAAAGGCAAGAAGCTGAGCGTTTTTTTGTTAACAGCTCGGGGAACCCGTATTATTCTCGACTCCGCAAGTGTTCTGACACCTCGGTTAATCGAACTCAAACTGGTACAAGTACAAGGTCGTGACGTTCCGAATAACCCTGGCAGATAGATCCTAATACAAACGGTTTCAAAACATAACGTTATTCAAAAAATGCCGAATCGACTTAAATCCTTGCTTTTAGGCGTTTCTGCGGTTTTGTACTAAATAAAAGTAATTTGTAGCAGGCTCAAAGGTTCATATACGAAAAGTACAAATGAGCACTACTACTGTATGCTCCGATGAATTTCATTACCTGCATATCCGGTTGGTATTATATATGTATATGGATACGAGAACGAGCGTAAAATGTAATTAGGGTTGATTCTGACTCGTAGCCCGACAATTCATAGCGGCCCAACTCATAGCGCGACAATTCATAGCGCCCAACTCATAGCAGCGACAACTCGTAGCGAGCCCAATTCATAGCGGCGACTATTCATAGCAGGCCTAATTCATAGCGGCGACTACTCATAGCCGGCGACAACTCATAGCGGCCCAATTCATAGCAGCCAAAAGATAAAATCTATTTAAATAAAAACATGATTTGTACGTGTACCTACCCGTGTATGTTATATTTAATGCACTATTGCAGTTTATAAACCTACTTTTCTTTGAAATTACAAGCATTTCAGCTGTCACATTCTTATCTCTTGCATTCGAACCCTGCATTTTTAATTAGGACAGTAATCACGCACGCAATAGACGATATCTCCGTTGTAAAGAACGTTTTTTTGGTTTCCCTGCTCAACTAAGGTGCCTATATAAAAAAATTTTGATTTAAAAAAAACTTAAGTCATCATGACTTTCAATTTTTTGGCTGCTATGAATTGGGCCGCTATGAGTTGTCGCCGCTATGAATAAGGCCTGCTATGAATAGTCGCCACTATGAATTGGGCTCGCTACGAGTTATCGCTGCTATGAGTTGGGCGCTATGAGTTGTCGTGGATTCCTACAATTGCACCATGCCTTGCGCCGCCCGCATCTTTCATCTACTCTTTCAAAACTGTTGTAAAATTCCAACGCTTGTGATTGGAATATGCCAATGAAATCTGCATACAGGGTCTCTGAGATATTTGTTTTTCCGATTCTGATACATAATGTGATAAATAAGCAATAAATTGCCATTCGAAATTCCAATACCATTCAGTAACTGCAACCTGCAACTAAACAGAAGGGCATTTTTTTTTGCATTCAAGAGTCGATTAGACGATGTATTATGGAGTATAGGCACCGTAAATTCATATAATTCGCTGTTCCGAACTCGATTTGAAACTATGACAGGTACTCGTTTTGTGTTATCGCTCTCTTCGAGGGGGATTAGCATTGCTGTGTAGTTTGTGAAAACTCTTGATTAAATAGATATTCATATATATTTTGCTAAAGTTCTTTCAGGTATCTCAGTCAGGCTTGATTACTTAATCCATATATGCCAACCGCATATGGGAAGTAACGCGCCGTGCAATATGAATGCATCTATGAAAGTAAATTTTCTGACGATTTATCAAGAGAAATAATGAAGGCATATTTAGCTGGAACTCAAAGCTCAACTCTGCAGAACATAATGCCTTGTGTGCGTAATGAGGGGAACTTGAATCAAGATATCGATACCCTAATTCGAATACCTTGTAACTGCATTTTTTTCGAAAATGAGTTTTTGGTGTCTAAAAGTTCGTAAAAA